>SWBJ01000080.1:0-155910 GCA_024195555.1 Aureobasidium sp. EXF-12298 | reverse complement strand
CCGGGGTAGCTCAATCGGTAGAGCGTGTGGCTCTTATCATCAGATAAAGTACAACCTCAAGGTCGCGGGTTCGAGCCCCGCCTTCGGCTATTCCTAAACTATGAGTTGACGACTCTTTTTTTGCTTTATTTTGTTGTGTTGGGAAGGTTTGAAACTGGTGTGGTTGGAAAATTTTTGAAAATCTGAGAATTTTTGGGTGGTGAAGTCTGGCTTGGCGGACAGGGTCGGAGTGCAACTCCGAGATTTGCGAGCTTTTTGCTTTGATTCACCACGGTAGTTATTTTTCCTGCACAGCCATATAGGTATTTTTGTCGTTATGCTAGTGGTGAGAACGGTAAGTAGAGGCAACATCACTGAAACGATCAGCTATGAGGAGGACGTCTATAACGACTTTTGGTAGCTGAAGGCATGACTCTCGCCAGTTTGCAGCACCTGATAAGCACAAGGTAGTGGAGATCAGGTTTCTGTCTTTTCTGCTCTCCTTGTCATATATACTACAAAGCTCGACTTTAAATGCTTCCTGATCTCGGATGTGGCGCTTTACCCCCATGTGTATCTCGAGACTCCAGACAGGCTTCGATCACCTTTACATCGACCTCTCCGACAACCATAACACCAATAGCTCTCGAGGCTTCTAGGGGTTCCCCCCATGCACTTCACCGACTGTACGATTAAGCAAGTATCATCGTCTGATCCTCGGTATAATGTTCTACTTCCTATGAACCTCGAGGCTTCAAGCAGGCTTCACTTCCTTCTGCTCTCGCCCTTAGACAACCACTCCTGGAGCTTTCAGACATGCTCAGCACAGCAAATTAGGACTTCCATCGCCTTAAGTTGAACCTTTCTATCATCAGGCGCTTTGGCTGAGTGGTTATAGCGATAGACTAGAAATCTATTTCCTTCGGGAGCGCAGGTTCGAGTCCTGCAGGCGTCGTTCTTTTGCTCTGGATTCAATCTAGAAACGTTTCTTTTGCATGCCTGAATGTGTTGAGGGAGTGGGTGGATCAAGGGGCTAGGAACGGGCCTAAAACTTTTGGTGGAGATGGGACTTCTTTTTTTTCTGACTCCTGAAGCTTGGCGGAAACGACTTTTGAGACGATCATCCAGAAGAGCAGTGAGCCTTGGAGGTGGTTTCTGGTGATAGTCGAGGTAGACAAAAGAAATTAGGAGGAAAGTAGGAAGGTATAGAGAGATTGTGCATGTCAAACGATGGGCTTGGTGTTTTCGATGCCTTTCATGCTTAACGGAACGAACTTGATCCTTAACAATATTCAGCCCAATACCTGTACACAGACTCAAAGTGACCAAGGTCCTTGCTGTAAGCAAAACGAAAGGTCCCTGCTGCACTTCCATATGCTCCAGAACAGCCAAAAGACAAAACAATTGTCGCAGCCGTGAATCGAACACGGGGCTCGTGCATGGCAAGCACGAATTTTACCACTAAACCACTGCGACTGTTAAACGCTTTCACGTGATATGAAGCTGTCTGCAGTCCAAATCATATTCTCATGTCAATATCTGATGCTGCCATTGAGCGTCTGACAGCACGAGGGCCGTCTTGACAGATAAGTCATAGGCATATCGACAGCCAGCGATGACTCTGTCTGGTTGGACGTAAGCTCATGGGCTGACATCGATGATCGTGACTTGTGCATGACTTCAGGTGACTGATCGGACTCGTCCGCATTGCTGTGACAGCATAAAAACATAAAATCTTAGCGATTGCTCTCTTCAACTGTAAGGTCGGCATTATAGCGCCAAACGTAGAGACGCTCGTTTCCTGACCATTCATGACACCGCGGACTGCCTTGGTGTTCCCAGAAAGGATATGGATAACGGGTTGATCGGTCGGCAAGCTGTCGTTGATATGACCAGGGTGTTACACACAGCAAGCAGGACTTGGATCTGGGTGGACGCCAACGCCTGAATCGGTCATCGATCAAGATTTGGTCTTCCTTCTCTTCATGCATACAAACGAAGATGGAGTTGAGCTTGATTGATATGTGAGAGCATAGCTGATGGTGAGATAGAGATAGGATGGGTGGATTATCAAGATCGATTGAAGATTTCTTCGATCATAGCATGTAGCAGCCTTTGTCTTGCGTCTTCCCTACGTTTTTTCTGTCACAACATTAAGGCTACCATATTAGACTTCGCCACTAAACTTATTGTCTGTAACAACCTCTCTGCTGACGAGTGAGCGGTCGTCAGCAACCGTACCACGTCTATCGAGCAATGGCTTCAATCCAGGCACCGAGACGGCAGCAAGCGCTGTAGCCATCTCGACCATACTCAGAATGTACACCAAGTTGGGCTCACTCGAATCGGTGTTGAGCGTGATGAAGCGGATCATAGTCGTCAGTGCGGGTATGATACCCAAGGAGAAGGTAAAGTAGATGGCAGCTTTGTGTTCTTTGCTCATTCCCTTGAGCAAGAATAGGGGGAGACCGTAGACTGAACTTTGTTAGATATTATAACCTGATTTCTTGGTTGAGGGTGAACTTACTGAAGATGTAGCTGGAAAGGTTCATCGAAAAGTTGAAATAGAATGGTGTATCGGCGTAGAACACACTGCAGGCACCTTTTTCCTGGCTCCATTGGACAGAGACCGGGACACCGCAGTAGAAAGTGTCCATCCAAAGAACACACATGTAGGCAAAACACACATAGGCAGTGACAACATACATGGCCTTGCGCAGTGTAGGTCTATCGGCGGGAAACACGCCCCAGTAGAAGGCTAGCATGCTCAATTTAGGAAAACCCTGCAGTTGTGTGTCAGTACTTTGCGAGTAGCATCATGGTTCTAAGAAAAACCCACCATGCCGAAGTCGTAAAAGTAGTTTGATGCGAAAGAGATCTTTGACAATTTGACTGAGGATTTCCAATAATCCATGACTCCGAGTTTAAAAGTCAGTGTGCTGTGTCCTCACCGTCAGCAAAGAAACAAGAGAGCAAAAGCAAAAAAAAATCACTTACTCGCAGATGATAAGTCCCAAACCAATCAGAGCTGAGAACAGAAGGAGGTACTCAGACAACCTCAACTTCTGTCTCTGCACGAGCAGGCGAGTATACATTCTCAATCCCACAAGGAAATAAGCTGCGATCAAGAGGATCCATTCCGAGATCTGTCAAATGCAAGGCAAAGGTTAGCGACGCTGGTAACATGAACTGCTGAGGTGCGGAAACTGACCATGCAGTCCTTTCCACCAATCGAGTTTGCCATTTTTGCAATTTGTTGATAAAGACCAACTCAAGCTGTTGTTTTGATACCGTGAGTATGCAGGAAATGCAAGAGAAGAAGAAAGAGCTAGCAGGAAAGGCAGCCATTGCTATATAAATGAGCTTACCATCCATATACTGTACCCACTGATCGATACTCCATCGCTTGGCTGTTTTCTCTCCCGCTTTACCTCTTCGCGTCTCAGGCCCTGCAGACCATGGTTGTTGAGCGATGGAACGAAATCCATTCATCTATAGCGAAAGTGGCATTACTTTCGCTTGGCTGTGCCGCAAGTCTCACCTCGTCGACAATCACCCCATCCACGAGCCGACGACTTTGCCCGCACTCGACCGGGTATCTCTGACTAAAGATCAATATACCGTATGAGGAAGGAGCCAGTCAAGTGGAGTCTGCTTCTTGATTGGATTGCTAGGAGGCAGCTTCCCCATCCTCCAAAGGATTTAAGATGTTGAAACACACGGACCCGAAGTCCGCGTGCTCGGCGACCCAGTCTACCGGGAACCATATTCATTAATATATCTCGGCTCCGTCTCGTATAGCGATGGTTGAGATGGTAAAACTCTGGCGAGTTTCGTGATTGTCAAGTCTGCGATTTGTCTCATGAGACAAAGTCTAGAATCTGCCGATCTTTGATGGAGATGCGATTTCAAAATCCTGAGACCTTTGAAGTGGCGAGACATGGGAATATCTGCAGACTCATGCTGTGGGTCTAGGTCTGCTGTGTTGGTAGTACCATGTTTGCTGAATCTTGCTGCACTGACTCTTGTGTTTTTCCTGAGAATGGATGAATACTGGAGTATCCAGCAAGGGATGCGTATCAAACACCGGCTTTCCCAACTCCTCCATCGTAGCCATTATTCGTCCAAGCCAGACCAAGTGGTCCTCCATCATCACCATCCTCAATCGGTCGCGAATCAACACTGACCTCCTTAGTCTTGTAGATGACATCTCTCTTTCCCGTGACACGATTGAGCTCCACATCACTGCCCTCATCGTCTAGAGGATCACCTCTTGCAAACACAGACCTTCCCCGCGATGCCGTAACCATATAGTGTTGTCCGTCGAGATATGACTTTGATGTGGTTGAAGTCTTGCTTTTGCGACGTAGTAGAGTCTTCAGCGCAGGGAGAGAGACAACGATGATTGCGACGGCCATCTCGGCCATGGACCATATGAACACGGCGTTCCAATTGTTGCCAGTCTGGATTGTGATGAAACGAGCGAGGTTGACGGCGATGGTAGCGAGTCCAAGCGTAAAGGTCAACAAAAGTCCGTATATCTGGTTGCGGTTGAGGTGAAGATGGCGCAAAAGAGGGAAGGGAAGGACGAAGACTGGTTCAGTGAAGATTAGCGATCCCAGGCATGAAAGTTTTGAAATGTTTTCGAGTATCCTTACTTGCAACGTCGGAGAAACAGTTCATTGCCCAATCAATCTGTAGGACAAGAAGCGAGTTGAAAGCCGAGCATGCGCCTTCCTCCAACGACCAATTGCTTGCAATATTCGGCGCACACCAAAGAGTGTCGAGCAAGCACGTGGTTATAGCGCACGCGACCACAAAACCAGTAACAACATATAACGACGTCCGTAATCGTGGCATGGTGCTTGGGATAATCTTGAAGTAGAGAGCAATCAACGCGGCTTTGGGCCAGTACATGCCCGTATCGTAAAAGTAATTGGAGGCGAACGATATCTGAAGTAGCTCATCAGTATATGACTTGGGCACAGCAGAGATGACTTACCTTGTCCAGAATGACCTCGTTTTTCATATCAGCTGCTGACAATGCTTCACCTTGTGGTATATATCGCATGCCACCAAGAGAATATGTCCATGTATCGCCTATCGCTTCTCATCAGTATGATATAACACAAGCAATCGAGAGACACTCACATATGATCAGTCCCAGACAGTCGAGCGCAGACGCTATCAACAAGCAATCTGAGATGATGACATGCTTCTGCTGCCTCCGAGCGATTCGGACACCAATCCGAAGTCCTACAATACAATATGCCAATGCGAAAAGCGTCCATTCGATGGCCTTGGAGTGGTCAGTACACGGTCCATGTTGCAAAAGATGCAGGCTCACCATGACGGCCTCGCCAGAAATATTGTAACCCATGCCGGCAAGAGCATTCGCCCCACGAAAGAAAGATCAAAGATGATGGTCACACAAAAAACGACATCCACAATAGTAGACATGGTCCAACACTCATCACCATCGGATCTGAGGTGACAACGGCACACAGCATCGCTTACCTACCTGATCGAAAATCGGCTCTCGAAGCAAAGTGGCTGGCCTCTTGAGACGTACTATAATCCTCTCGCTCCAATTAGCATTGGACACGGCCGAAGACCCGAAGTCCTATAATATGATGGCGGCATGTTATTGGACTTTGTCAAGGCTCGCTCCCGAAGGATTATGGTTGAGTCCTCGTATGAAGGCAAGGACCTCTAGTTTGTCTACAAGCGAGGACCCTTCGAGACTAAGATTGCGCCACGGTAGAGCATTGATTGTGTTCCGGCCTCTGCGTGCAGGTTGCGCTATGTCGATCATGAAGCCGAATATTTTCCGGCTACATTAAAGACTTACCAAGTGCTCGGGATCACGCGATGCTTACCCATAACGAAGAGCCGAAAGCTCACCATAGTGGAGTTAATATGGTCAGAGGGTCCAGAAACTCTTGTTAAATTCGTGATGGTGTTTGAATATATTGCCGCGGAGTAAACCCGATCTCCAGTCACCTTCATGACTTTGCTCGATTAATCTTGACACGAAGACCTCCTTTGATTCTTCTGATGATGCCGCCAGTCACATCTGGGTCTTTCATGTCCGGGTCGATCAGTGTAGTTTCGAAGCCGAGAACCCAAGCGGCGAGCAAGGAAGCAAATTCCGCTTTGGCAAAACCTGGAGGGGGTGAGCAACAGGACATTAGTATTTCTCCATTGACTTACTGGCTCCAATGCATCCTCTTGGCCCGTGAGAGAAGGTCATGTTCGAATAATTGCTTTCGGCTCCTCCAGTGTTCGCTCTGCCAGGACCCATCCATCTGTCAGGATTGAACATCTTGGGGTCTTCAGTCCACATCGAAGAGTTATGATTTGCAGCTATAAGGGGCGTGAAGACCATTGTACCCTCAGGAATCAATTGTCCTGAGAGAACAACGTCTTTTGCAGCGATGCGGATGGTCGCCGGCACAGGAGAGTAGAATCGCAGAACTTCGTTAGTCACAGCATGAAGGTAAGGTAGTTGCTCGATTTGCTCGGCAGTGATATGTCCACTGGTATCACGGATGTCTGGAAGATCCGAGGCACGCAATTCGTCGCGCAGTTTCTGCTGTACTTCGGGGAACTTGCCCAGGGTATAGACGGCCCATGTCATCGCTGTCGCTGTCTGTAGTAAGATGTGTCAGTGACCGAACACCAGAAAATCGCAGAATTCTACATACCGTCTCATGACCGGCAGCAAGGAAGGTGAGCAGTTGATCGACAATCTGATGATCAGTAAAGGCTCCACTCTGCATTGCGACACTCAGAATGTCGACTCCAGCAGCCGTCTCATCAGATAAGTTGTTTTGCTTCGCAGCAGATATCTTTGCCCTCTTGTCTGCGAGCATTTCGAAACATATTTTGCTAAGGTATAAGCGTTCCCTCTCGACCTTAATGTTACGCGGAATCGGCAGCGCTCTGATGAACCAGAAAGGCAGGACGACGTTCAAGAAGCCGACCAGTTGTGTTTGCCAGTCCTGTTTGAATAGTGTTTGGTAAGTCTGGTAAAGCTTGCTGTTGGGGTCTTCTATCGCGCCGAACGACTTTCCGATTGTAGCTACACCAATGATGTCGAGGGTGGCACGAGAAGTCCAGCCGTCGACGTTGATTTCATGTTCAACTTTTTCCACGTCGGCGCCGGTCTTTTCGTCTGCCTTGCTTGCGATTTCCTTATCAATGCCTAAAATCATATCTCGAGATTGGTCCCAGAAAACAGGGTATAAGTCTTTGATGTGGCGATAGCTGAACGCTGGCGTCAAGTTTTTACGTTGGACCTTGTGTTCCTGGCCTTCAGTCAACAAGATACCATAGCCAAGGATCCGGGCAAGTCCTTTGATCAAAGTTGGTGGTTTGATCAAGTCATAGCTTTTCAAGGTTACTGCTTCGCTGAGTGCTTTGGGCGTGGTGACCATCACTCTCTCCATGTTGAAAAGACCTCTGTAGTAGATCAACCCGTCGTTCTTAATCTCTTCCATCCATTCTCGCTGAGGGACGCCAGTGGGCTCTTTGATGATTTTGAGGAATTGTCCAAAGAGAAGCGACGTCTGCTTAGGTTGAGGAAGGTGACGCAAAGGGGAGAAGTAAAAGGGATAGATGAAAGAAGCCCAGAAGAATCGTACAGCGATTACACTGAAAAAGATGGCTGCTGATGTTTGCCATAACGACTCGTGTATTAGCCGTTCGGGGGCGAACCTTTTGAGCGAGAACGATATAGCAGCGGACGCAAGCAGCACCGCGCGTTTCACTGCCACCACCATATTTATGACGTGCGTTATCGACAAGGACTTTCTGTAAGAGCTGCAACTGCGATGTTAACAAGTTTGGACAAAGAGCAAGAGGTTGATGTTACGCCTCGACCTCGCTGCCGCCCCTCGGGTCTTGGCATTCAACGCGTCATGTATATATGTAGATCGGTACCTCGTTATCGCGAGCACAATTGATGACCAACTTTCTACCTTTGTCACAAGAGCGCCTCATAATATGGAGACTTTGAACCAGCGTATCCCCTGCAATATCTAGTGCGACCAATGTATATGGCCACGCTTATCGTCAACACCATGATAGGAATCACTGCGACCGAACCAGAAGACTGAATCTTGTACCATACTTTTCGTTCGACAGAGACCTGTATGGATTTATGTTAAAAGCTTTACGACGCCACAGACTGTCTCCTCGCATGCTTCTGTGCTGTTGAATTCTTCTGTCTCTCAGGTCTAACCTCCACCACTCTCCAAGCTCAACAGACTACTCACTCAGTCCACGAAACCCTTGTAGTCGACCATGCTACCCGTGAAAGTGACATACATCTCCTCAGCCAAAACTCTAGCATATTTGGCAAGAGTCTTCTTACCAGCCATGGTATAGAAGTGCTCAATGTACTGCATGGCTATAACAGCCTTCATGCTCAGAACACAATTGGTGCGATCAAGGTAGATACCCTCAGTGCCTTTGATGGTGACCTTGTAACCGTGATCCATCAATACAAAGGTCGCATAGTCGAGAGCGCGTGGAGGTTGACGCCAATGAGCGAACATAAGCCACTCATGGATTCCAGCCATGCCCATAGTGGGAAGCAACTCGATGATCTGCTTGGTCTTGGGGACATAAGTAGCGAACGACTTCAGAGGGTACGACTTCTTGAGGAGCTTCTCGAAGTGCTTGACCTTCTCGACGAGGTCAGTAGGAACAGCATCCTTGGCCATCAAAGCCGTAATCTCTTCAAGCGGATGGCTCTTGAAGAATGTATTGACCTCAAACATAAGGCTTGAAAGACTCTCCTCACACTTCTTCTCGGCCTTGCACAACTTGCAACCGCAGGAGAAGCCCCAATTCTTGAGATTGTGCTCGAGCTGGCCAAAGTTGCCATCAATAGGGCAATACATGGTTGTGATCTCTTCGCCCTGACCGATATCCTTGTTTGCACGGACAACGATGAAATCACCGACGAAACCACGGCTGGAGTTGAAGAGGCAAGAGTGGTTCATGTGAGCAGCGTAGGTCCAGACACCAGAGGAGTCGTTTCTGACAGCCTTCTTTACATCGGCACGAACTCTGTCCTTATCGGCTTCGAAGCCAAAGCTGTTGTGCTCAATGATGTTCTGGAGACGGAAAACATCAATTACTGGCATGCCATCAACGATCAGGGTGCTCGAATCACCGGCTGATGCAGCAGAACGAGTTGTGCCATCGTACAGGTCGTTGATGCTGTGAGATGGGTTGTGGAAAGACTTGCGTACAGACTCGATCCAGACAGCGGCATGACTGCCATGCATGCCCATGTTGTTGGTAGGGTTAATAATTACGCTCAAGGCGGGCGAGTTGTCGGGTGTATTTGAGGCGATAAAGGCTTTTTCACACAGAATGATTTGTCCAGCGGTGATGTCCTCTGTAGCGAAGAGACCCTTGGAGCTGCCATCAGCGTTGCGAATAGTGGTACGACGAAGGTAGCTGGCTTGCTCGGAGTGATAGTCTGCTGTGTCTGAGATCTTCTTGAGCATGGTCGCAAAGTCAAAGACACCGTCTGCGGCCTCCTGGATACGCAACTCGGTGCGCTTGAGCTCTCGCAGACCGTCTTGGTCGGATGGAAGGGTACTCAATACTTGCTGGAAAATGTCCTGGGCGAACTTGTAATCTTGAAGCTCATATGCAGCTCGACCAGCACGATAAAGAGCCTTTCTGTGCTTCGACTCATCGCGTGTAGCTCCTTCTTCGGTAGAGGCGATGGCGTCCGCCTTTGCGGTCTCGTAGCAACCGAGAGAGAGCCTGGCTTGGGCTCTGTTGCGAAGAAGATCGAATTTGAGTTCGTTGTCGGCAGGGGTGAGCGCGGCGAGACCTTTTGTGTAGCATCGATTGGCCTTGATGTAGTCTTTGCTCTTCAGAGCGTTGTTGCCGTCGAGCTTCCACTCCGAAGCCGTCTTGGGTCGAGCTGATGACTTCCACTCGGGAGGAAACATGGGATGGTCCTCGTCAAGAAACAAGACGTCGGAAGGATGATGGACACACAGTGCCATGCTCATGTCTTCAGAGACTGAACTGTAGAATGGCTCCTTGATACCGAGAACAACGCCAGATGGGAGTTGTTTCTGTGGCCAAGACGAAAGGCCGAAGTTGAGGATGGCGATTCTGTCCACTTCACCAGTCTCGTCTTCAACTGGCATGAAGGTCTGGATGTCAGAGACATTGGTCGAGCGAGCGAATGTGCGAAGTATGAGAAAGCTGCCGTGATGGTGAGTCTCCAGATCAAGGTCGTCAAGATAGATCTTGTTGGTGAGCTTCAGAATAGAAGCTCTGCTAGGAGGGTAGGCCTCTGGGAAGACAGTCAACTTGATGTTGCTGGTCGTAGCTGAGATGGCGCCATGGCGTTCAAGGTGTTCACGCGTCTGACGGGCTTGATGAGAGCGCTTCCTGCCCTTGCGCGAGTCACCATGCTCAGTCAGCTGCCACTTGACATCGAGAGCCTTGTGCACAGCAGCTTGCATCTCCATCTCGGATGTGATGACCAAAGTTTGTGTTCTGAAGCAAGATGGCGAGCAGCAATGTTGGCGAACGGACTGGACGACTTTTTGGAAAAGAAGGCAGGTTCTGATCAGGCAAGCTCCTGAGACGACATGCAAGGATGTAAGCATTGGTCGGCTGTGTGTTGATTCACTTTCTTTGACATCACTTGCTCGGCTTGTTGTAAGCAAACGCAGGTGCGCAAACGATCCAGTTCCGGAGGCACCCCCTTGGACAAAGCTCACTTGAAGTGATGTACTGAGAGTGATCAGCTGTTGATGATGCATACAATCTATCAGCCCACTTACCGTGAGTCGTTTGTCTATCAAATTGGTAGCCCCTAGCCATTTAAGGGTGTTTCAAGGACAAAAAAAAAAGGACAAGAAATATGTGATAGAGAGATCTAGATTCCTCAGGCATGCATACAAACTCATTTATTGGATATCACGGCCAAATGCTCCTGCCCCAGTGAGACGCCACAAACTCCATACTTTTGAACAAGATGCAAAGACAGGCATGCTGATATGAAGAATGATGAAAAAGCAGCTGGAGAGGTCTACTCCATGTCTTCGTCCTCATCGTCTTCTGATTCTTCCTCCTCATCTTCTTCATCGTCATCATCTGCACCAGCATCAGCCTCTTCATGCCAGACATCGTCGTCGAAGTCTTCATCGTCGAGCATTTCGTCGTCTTCGTCATCGACCTCTTCGCCCCTGGCCTTCTTTTCCTTCTTCTTTCTCTCGACGTTCTCCTTTTGAATGCGTCTCCTCTCAGCCTTCTCCTTGTTCTTGATCTCCCAAGCCTTGTCTTGTTGCTTCTGCTCTTCCTTGCTCTTGCTGATGTATTCATGCCACAGGATTTTGCCACCACAAAGACCCTCCTCAACCTTTGTCAGGCGGAGGGTCATGCGAGGACCCAGCTCTTGTAGTTTGATGGCCTTCTTTTGTGTCTTTGATTTGCGAGGTTGGGGAGCTGGGCGGGCAGCACCTTCAGGATTAACACCTTCGGCGTTGGCTCCAGTGACCTTTGCGCGTTGAGCGTCACGAATGCGCTGGCGTTCGTCCTTAGACATGGCTTTGCGGTTTTCAACAGCCAGGACCTCGATCTCGGCGTCAGTGTCGGCTTCCGTATCGGAGGCAGTGGTGAAACCGGAAGCGGTGGGGTCCAGAAGATAGTCTGCAACATCGTCGAGGGCTCCAAGGTTGGGAAGGCGAGAGCTGTCACCGCGCTTGAGGTGGTCAGCCTGCTCGAGTTTGCGCAGGGCTTTCGGTAGGGCGGACTTGGGGGTCACAGCATTGATGGCGTAGTGGCGCAATTGTAGTACGAAGGCGTGGGGATCGTTGGGATCGTTTGCAGGCTTGCGATCGAGAAGCATAACACGCTTGATGGTCTTGAGGGAAGTGGTGTGAGGAGAGATGGGAGCGAAGAGGGATTGGAAAATTGTCGTTGTCAGGGATTCGAGGTTCTTGGGAATAGGGTTCGACTCGGACTTCGTATCTTTGGCAGCATCTTGCAGCTTGTCGGATTGCATGAAGTTGTTCATGACGAGAAGAGGCGAGGTCAAGTATTCGGCACCGTTCTGACCTTTGGGACGGCGCATGCTTTTTTGAACGTCCTTGCAGAGCGAGTACTTCTCAACGCGAAAGTGTAATGTGGGGCCTCTAGGAGTGGTGCAGATGCGCAGGTTCGTGTTTCCGGCGTCGGAGCGAGAGAACAGCATAAGGTGAGAGACACCAAGGGGACCAGCCATGGTGACAAAGTCGCGCAACTTGTTGGACTTGCGCTCCTTCAGGCGACTTGCGGTACCGGGTTCCATCATCAAACGGGTGTCCCTAACAAGCTGTGATATGCTTGGGCCGACCTCTCCAGCGTTAATACGGATAACCATGCTCTTGGGGGCTTTTGTCTCGCTGGCTAGGGCAGCGGCGGTATGGTGGCCACCCATGCCAGGAGCAGGGGGCTTTGCGCCAGCATGGGTACGCTTCTTGACTCTTCTTTTGGCCATTGTGAGATGTTGTAATGTGTCGATGTTTTGTCGAGTCGACTGGCACCAAAATTTCTTTGCATTCTGTGCTTCGGCGATAAAAATGCTGTGACGTGGGTTAACGCCGGGGCTTGCCTGAATTGGCGCCTGCCTTTTACAACTTTTTATTTTCGCCCATAGCACTTTCTAGTCACGCGCCAACCCTCGCATATCTTTGACAGGACAGGCCCACAATTCATACAGCCTTCGCCATGTCGGCTCTGAAAAAGAGAAAGGTTCAACATGAACGCTCCAGCTTCAGCGAAGAAGCTCCGCGCCAACCCAAGCCCTCAAAGAAGACCATGGACCGCATAGACGACACCAAAGAACCCGTCGAGAGCCTGGCCAAGAAAGCTGTCAAGACGGCTGCCTCCGAAGAAGTCAAGGAAAAGAAGGACAAGAAGGACAGAAAGCGCAAAGCACAAGAGGAGGACGAAGAAGAGAACCAGTCCGACGAAGTCCCTGCGCCTGCCGACGATGAAGACGACGCCAAAGCACCCAAATCTTTCCGCGATTTGGGAATCATTGATGCCCTGGCCGAATCCTGTGAAGCCATGAACTTCACCAAGCCTACGCCAATCCAGGCAGAGTCCATTCCGCTTGCGCTTCAAGGAAGAGATATTATCGGTCTGGCCGAGACTGGTTCAGGAAAGACGGCTGCATTTGCCCTGCCCATTCTACAAGCTCTGATGGAGACTCCCTCGTCCCTGTTCGGTCTGGTTCTGGCTCCCACAAGAGAACTTGCCTACCAAATCAGTCAACAGTTTGAAGCCTTGGGCTCCCTGATTGGTGTGAAATGTGCCGTCATTGTTGGAGGTATGGATATGGTTCCTCAAGCTATTGCGCTCGGAAAGAAGCCTCATATTATCGTTGCTACTCCTGGACGTCTGCTCGATCACCTTGAGAACACAAAGGGCTTCTCTCTACGCACTTTGAAGTATCTGGTCATGGACGAAGCCGACAGACTGTTGGATCTCGACTTTGGTCCTATCCTTGACAAGATCTTGAAGGTGATTCCGAAAGAGAGACGCACCTACCTTTTCTCCGCCACCATGTCCTCCAAGGTTGAGTCTCTGCAACGAGCCTCGCTTTCGAATCCCATGAAAGTCAGCATTTCCTCCTCCAGCTACCAGACTGTCAGCACCCTGATTCAATCATACCTTTTCATTCCCCACAAGTTCAAGGACATCTACCTGGTCTATATCCTCAACGAGTTCGCCGGCCAGAGCACTGTCTTGTTCACTCGCACTGTAAACGAGACACAACGATTGGCTTACCTACTACGAGCTCTTGGATTTGGCGCTATCCCTCTGCATGGACAGCTTTCTCAATCAGCGCGTCTGGGTGCCCTGTCAAAGTTCAGAGCTGGAAGTCGCGACATCCTGGTAGCTACCGATGTCGCAGCCCGTGGTCTAGATATTCCTTCCGTTGACTTGGTCTTGAACTTCGATCTTCCTCCGGACAGCAAAACTTACGTCCACAGAGTTGGTCGTACCGCTCGTGCTGGTAAGGCAGGAAGAGCCGTTTCTTTCGTTACACAATACGATGTCGAGGTCTACCAAAGGATAGAAAAGGCTCTGGCCAAGAAGCTGCCCGAGCACGATGCGCCTCGAGATCAAGTCATGGTTTTTGCCGAAAAGGTTTCCGAGGCTCAACGTGTTGCTGTCAGAGAAATGAAGGATCTGCATGAGAAGGCGAAGAGTGGTGGCAGAGGTGGGCCCAGAGGAAAGGGCAAGAGAGATGCCATGGACAGAGATGAGGGATGATTGCTGTGCCATCTTTTTACTTCTGTTTTCCGTCTTATATGATATCCAAAATCGAGCATCTGTTTTGAGTCAGTCCTGTCATCCGGGTTCGAAGTCTTGGTGATATCAAGTAAAAGAAAGTTCTAAAACACAGACCCCGGCTGTAGCACGGACTTCTTTAGGAACGGACCTGATCAGCCAGATCTCTTCCCAAGACCTAGAAATTCTCTGGATGTTGTTGTCGTCGCTGGTGCGAGCTGATATCCACAGCAGGGGTTGCCCTAATCTGATAAGATTCTCGGGAAACCTCGGCATTCGGGTAAATTCGACCCATCTCTCTACATCATCTCCAAAGACCTCACTATCAACAATCCCAGATCAAACCAACAATGTCATCTCAAAAATGCCTCAAGTTTGTCCAGAGTGTCATGTGAGTTCTCCAAGAGGTGTAATGTTTGCTCAAAGACCAAAACTGATATGTGCTAGGGAATCTTTCCAGGCCAATTCTGGATTGGAGCCAAGGTGAGATAGATGCAGACTGGTGATGGAGAGTAAGAGGTAAAGACTGATGTGTTGTGGTTTTAGACTTCTTAGTGGGGTGAGTGATGTACCAGTTTTCTAGAAATCAGGTTCTGGGAGCTGTCGAAATATGCCTTTTTGCTGGCACCACTATCACCACTGTTATCAATGATCACCAACCAGCTCAAGATATCAACAATCTCCTCATTATGACCTCTCTATACCGGTTCTCTTTCGAAACACAGCTCTCATCACAGGACGCCAGTACTGACTCGTTTGATCGAATAGCTCCGCGTAACAGCAGCACGCCCCGGCGTCGTCAACTTCGAACTCCCCATCGAGAAACACCACACCGTATGTCTTGTCTTCTATTGCCGACATACCATGTCATACTAACACAACAAACACAGAACCGTCTCAACATTCTTCATGGCGGAACCATAGCCAGTATGGTAGACCTAGGTGGTTCGTTAGCAGTGGCTTCAAGAGGTCTATTTGCTACAGGAGTTTCGACTGATCTGAATGGTATGCACGCAATCACTGCCAGAGACCTGTGATGACGAAGGGAAGTGCTGACAACTTGCGATGAAACAGTCACCTACCTAAACTCCGGTGGTAAAGTTGGAGATCTGATCCGTGCGGTATGTATTCCCTTCCTTTCAATCTTTATCCTTGTCCCTCAAAACCAGTCTTTTGCAGAACTGACATATATCTCTTGGTGAATCTAGGAAGTCACCTGTGACAAGTGTAAGTCTCCAATTTCACCCCCGCTACTCCTCCCTTTCTTCAGTTTTCAAATTGCTCACATCCATTATCACAGTCGGCAAAACCCTCGCCTACACATCCATAAACTTCCACAACGAAAAGCAAGAACTGGTTGCAAGAGGAAGTCATACTAAGTGAGCAGTCTCTTCCTCTTGCGCGCATACGAAAGGATCAGTCTTTGCTGACCAAAACACCAAAACAGATACGTCACTCTCGCTTGGAAGGACCCAAACAACATTGTCGAGGAGTTGTCGCCGAAGCCAGAGAAGAAGTCTGAATGAGGGGGATGGCTGAAGTGCAAAACCGTAAATCCAGGTCTAGCAATCGGTTGAGTGCTTGTACTGGTTCGCAAGAGCAAGTCGAGAGGTTTGCCATATAAAAGTTAGCCACGAGAAAGTATCAAGAAAAAAATCGCTGTGACATGAATATACTCCTACCATTACGATTATGTCCGCATACTCTATGCGTTCGAAGGACTACTCCAGTCCCCATAATACTCGGACCACTACACGAACCAACCCCTCTGTTGATTATGCTCACATTCTTCTTTTCAGCTTCTCCACCAATGATGATTTTCTGTTCCTCAAGACATTGTTCACCTTGCCTTGAACAACAACCGCAGATGAGACTCGTGGTCCAGCAGCAGTCTACGCTTCAACCATGTCCTTGCCTCTGGTCTCGATCACGCTCTCTACCACGCCTACGGTTGTTCCCAATGTTCCTGCCTTGACATACACTCTAGCCTTGAACATTGCAAAACTCAGTCTCGCAGCTTCAGTCACGCACTTCTTCTGCAACTCCCTCAAACAGGTGTTCAGGTTGTTCTCTGGATAGGCTGGTCCCAGCTCGGTACGTTCCAGAAGCGCCTGAAGTTCCTCATTGCGTCGCCGATCGAATTGCGACATCAAGCGGCCACTCCAGTAAGCGGTAGACTGGGCTGACGTGACAAAGTCACTGGCCATGTTGATGTTGCTAGCACTGTCATCAGTTTCAAGATGAGTAGCGGAAGGACGAGGACAAGAAGATGGCGAGAGTGTGGGTGCGGCGCGAGGTGTGAGCAATTGACGAAGTTGAATGTCAGAATTGAATGAAGAGCGATGTTTTCCCTTATCACAGACAGAATGCAGAGGAGCAGCTTCTGGAGCAAGCATCGTTTGTCTTCTTGACTTCGCTATCACGGTAACTGGAGTCTTCGGAAGCTTGGCCCATGGTTTCTTGCTTATCGGGGTGCAAGGTGTAGATTGCTGCAACGAGTCTCTTCTTGGACGCGGTTTTGGTATTTGATTAACCGGAGTCCGCGGTCGTTTGATTGGGTTGAAAGTTTTTACTTCCATCTCGAGAGGATACAGCGGTACTTCTGGCAGTCGGATTGGGCTCATCGCCACATCTAACGTGGTCGTATTGATTGGATCGTTCTCCTTGAGTACACCGGTCGAGGTTGGGACTCCATGCGGATAAGTTGACGCCAACAACGGCTCGGTGTCTGATCGGACAAGCCCACGTCGATTGCCAGCC
Organism: Aureobasidium sp. EXF-12298; assembly: GCA_024195555.1. Lineage (NCBI taxonomy): Eukaryota > Fungi > Ascomycota > Dothideomycetes > Dothideales > Saccotheciaceae > Aureobasidium > Aureobasidium sp. EXF-12298. Next base: position 138,843 of record SWBJ01000080.1, on the reverse strand, counting down.
TTAAGGATGCTTTTAGTTGCACTGGCCAATCTCGTCTTTGCATTAGAGCCCATTGAAGGGGTTGGAATGCGTGATGGCGGTTTCATAGAAACTGGTGGTTTAGAGTTATTGCGAGCTCGTGTCCGGGGCAGGTTGCTGAAAGTGTGACTCTTAGGCAACGCAGGCATTGGATCTTGAGATAGCGGAATGTAGGTCTGACGATTTTGGTGGTTTTGTGACCTTTGTTGATAGGTGCTGAGGAGATAGGGATCATCGTCAGAGTTCTGCGTGCTATGACTTGAGCGTCTGCGATTGAAAGAGTTGAAAGGATTGAATTGATGAAGGTTGGCGAGAGAGCTCAGGCGGCGTAGAGAAGATCTGGGATTAGGCGAGGTGGGACTCGACGACCAAGCGACCTCAGAGGAGGATGACGGTTGTTGTCGAGCTGGCATTCTGGTCATGAATAAAGTTTTGACCAGATCTGTTGTCGTTGTCAATGAGTGTGATGATGGCAAGTAAGGACAGTGATGATAAAGAAAGCAAGAAGTGAGCAAGGAGTGTGGTGATTTTTGGTTGTAACAGTTGTGTTGCAGGAGGTGCGATGCAAGACTGTCGTGGCTGCCACGAGGTTGTTCACCTAACGCCGACAAGATTCCTCCTCTTCAAGACTGCGTGGCATCCAATGCGCATCATCATAAACCCTCTCAAGCACAAAACTACCACTACTCGAGATATTACCACGACAGCCTTGACCGAGATTTCGTGTCGGGCTGGCAATGATCGTGCTAGGTAATGAAGGTAAATGTAAGTGCGCTGGATCAATTCATTTTCATCGTCTATTCAAAACCGCCGCTATCAAACACTATATCACGTTTGCTCCTGACCGAAGGCTCAGTAGTCGTAGAAGCCCTTGCCAGACTTCTTGCCGAGCCAGCCAGCATCGACCATTTTAGTCAAGAGAACGGAGGGTCTGTACTTGGAGTCACCAAACTCCTGATGTAAGACGCGCATAATGGCTAGACATGTGTCGAGACCGATGAAATCGGCAAGCTGCAGAGGTCCCATGGGAACGTTCGTGCCGTTCTTCATGATAGCATCGATATCCTCTTTGGAACCGACTCCAGTCTCTAGACAGATAACAGCCTCGTTGATGTAAGGCATGAGAATGCGGTTGGCCAGGAATCCAGGACTATCTTGGCTGACAGAGGGAATTTTGCCCATGCGCTTGCAGAACTCGACAGCAGTTGTGAGAGACTCTTGGGAGGTCTGGAGACCAGTGATGATCTCAACACCTTTCTGAATAGGCACAGGGTTCATGAAGTGGGTTGAAACGACCCTGGAAGCAGCAGATAGATCTGTGGGATCGGTTGTGGTAGCAGCGGCGATCTTAGTGATGCTGATAGAAGAAGTGTTGGTAGCCAAGATAGCATGCGAGGGAGCCAATTTGGCCATTTGTGAAAAGATGGAAGTTTTGAGGTCAAGGATTTCGGGGACAGCTTCAATGACCATATCGACTTCTGAAAGAGCACCCATGTCATTGGCAGGAGTCAGTCGCTGTCTCGCAGCATCTGCCTCGTCCTGGGTAATTCTTTGCTTGGAAACATCCTTGGCTAACAGCTTGTCGGCAAACTTGAGACCCTTGTCGATAGAAGCCTGCGAGTTGTCGACCAATGTCACTGGAACTTTGGCTCTCAATGCAGCGACCAGAGCAATACCCAGTCCCTATCAAGTATCAGTAAAATTAGTCAGATATGTTATGCTTCAAGCTTTGTTCTTACCATCTGGCCGGCACCAATAACACCGAGCTTCTTGACTTCAGCATTGGAACGAACACTAGCACTGAACTGTCGCTTGGAGGCTAGTGTGAGGTTCTTGGGAAGCTGCTTCAAGCAGGAACGGCACGAAAGAGAAGCCATGATTGTCAATTGATGGTCGGTGACAGGTCAAAAGCAGAAGTCCCGAAAGATGGCTTGATATGCGTCAATCACATGCGGCAGTCCGGGGCCGACATGCCGAGGTCTGCCGTCAGCGTCGGCGTGGAGAGACAGAGACAGGGAGCCGTGTTTGATGTGTTTGTTTCAATTTACGCGCGACGCGTTGACCGACGCGGGTGCTCTGGATATTATCATCACGGTCGATTCTGGTTGTATACCGACAGACATAGCCGTCATGGAGGTCTTCGAAAAGGCCCAGACGGTCGACCCCGAGGTCAGAGCCCACATCTACTCTCTCGTCTCGGCCATTGGTGGTAGTAGTACTGTCCACGAAGGCCAATATCTTCTCGGAGACGATGCCCTCGCCTGTTTGAAGGACTTGTCACGATGGATCCGCTCTTACGATGACCGAATGAACAGGCACGATGTCAAGAGATGCATGGCCGAAGCAAACCTGCTCAGAGGAGATCTTCTCCCTATTCTCGCCCAGCAAGGAGACAAGACTGACCGTAGCGCCCTCGCAACAAAAATCGCCCTTAGCTGTCTCGACTTGCTCAATACCTTGACATGGCCAATCGAACGGAAAGAAGAGACCATGACTGTCAACACTCACAGACATCTCCCATACATCAGGCTCGCTCAAGTCGAATACAAGCGTGCCGTCCTGCACTGGGAGTCCGCCCAAATCCTTCGTACTGCAATCAGCGTCGCCGTCCCTGCCGTCACACAACCCAGAGTCGATCGCTCTCCCAGAGACGAATCAATCATTGGCGTTGTTCTCTACTTCCTCCGAAACACCGCCATCATCGCACAACCAGCAGACCTGCCGAGTTCAGCCGACAACAATGATATCAACAGACTGGAAACAATCAATGCCTTCCACCAGCAGAACGTTCTGCAGCTTCTACTCACAATCGCCTCGAGTGTCACCGAAGAGTACCCTATGCACGATATCGTCCTCCTGGATATTCTCTTCCAGCTGCTCAAGGGCATTGACCCCAAGGACCTATTTAAGAATGAGAAGCAACTAGAGGATGCCAGGAATGATGAGTTCAAGGCTTTGTTGGACAAAGAGAAGGCCATGAACGCCTCATATGCAAGGAACGCTCCCAGTCGTCACCATCGCTTCGGAACCATGATTTGGGTAAAGAGACCAGACGAGAAGGTATCTACTCTCAGCGGCCAAAATGTCATCTTCGATGAGCAAAAGACACTGCACCAAATGGATCAGTCAAAACTTTGGAACAAGCCAAAAGGTCGAAAGAAGAATACCGAGGTTCAAGATGAGAACAACGACTTTGACAACAATGTCATCCTGGACGAATCTACACGCAAAATCGTTCGCCAATTTGTTGAAGATTTCCTGGACTCTTCGTTCAATCCGCTGTTCAACAGTCTCCGTCGTGCCCTCACCTCCGAAGCCGAGCGAGCTCAGAAATATCACAACCGTCAGTACTACTACCTGATGGGCTGGTTTTTGCAAGCGGAACGTGCTAGACAAGACTTGCTCAAGCGAAATGGCAAAGTGCATGATGCTGCTGTCGACGACTCACCTTTTGCATACATCGCTGCTGTCATGACCCAAGAAAACTTCATCTTGCTTGGACGCAAGATCCAGCAGAGTTTGGACGACAAGGAGTGGTCTGATCTGCACGCTTGTATGAGAGCATTTACACAAATCCTGTTAACTGTGGCTGCCATGGCAGATTCTGCTTCCGAAGATGATCAGGAGATTGCCGAAAACATTCAAAACAGAATCTTCTACGAGGAAGTCACACACGACCAAGTCATCGCTGTGCTCAGAGGATACAATGGCCAAGGATTCGCATTTCTGGATGCATGCACAGACATGGCGCACACTTTCTTACGCATGCTAGAACGCTACAGCAAACAAAATGTCGACATGCAAGTTCGCTCGAAACGACGCGCCAGAAGGAAGCGCAAAGCCGAAGCTCAAGCCAATGGTGCTGAAGACGAAGGTGCAGCATCTGAGGCTGAGGATCAAGCTGATGCCCAACGTACAGTGAGCGAACGCAAGTTTGATTTCACCAGATTTGCCAGCAAGTTCATGACTGAGAGTGCTGTCAACACGTTCGTCACATTCACAAGCTACTACAGAGACCTTGACCTGGAGCAGCTGAAGAGATGTCACCGTTTCTTTTACCGCTGCGCATTCAAGATGGAGCGAACAATCTTCTTGTATAGGATTGACATCCTACATCTGTTCAACCGTATGGTCAAAGGACCGGAAGGGCTATCGAAAGAGATGCCCCTGTTCAAAGAATGGGAAGAGCTGATCAAGCAGATCTTCAGACGCTGTTTGAAGAATCTCGACCAACGTAGAGAGCTCATGGTAGAGATGCTTTTCACAAAAATGCCGAACACCATCTTCTACCTCGAGAACGGCTACGATATGGAGATTACAAAAGCTAGACCTAGACCACCGGCCGAACTGGTTGTGAAACCTGGATTAAGTCAAGAAGAGCAGATCGCTGTTGCTGTCAGTGTGCTTGTCAACCAAGGCAAACTCGATGCGTTGGCTTGGGTCAAGGACGTTCTGAATTCTGCTGCAGAAGACAGAAAATCTTGGGAGGATCTACATGATGCACAAGCAAGCATTGAGAACGTCGCGAATGGCGAGTCTGAGAACACAAATGGTGCAGACAACCAAGACCCCGAAGCACAAACTGAATCGGTTGAGCCCGTGAACCAAAACGACAAACCTAAGGCTCCCTTCATAACACTCAAGCCCGACACCGAAGAACGTAAACTCAGTCTCTTCAAGGACAAGTTCTTGCGTTTACTGCTCAAACTCCTCGCTCTTGAACGTCTCGGCGAGAATGACGACCCTGACGCTTCCTGGATCGTTCCTTCTTCCATGCCCTCATCCCTTATTCTGTCCAACCTCGCTCTGATCAGAAAATTCGAGTTTGATCTTCCGACCCTCGAAGGCGGTGTAGCCCCCGAGTCTCTTCTTAGAAGCAAGAGTGCGGCGGGTCTTCACGCTAGAGCAGATCAGAGTGCTGCTGCCAGTGCAGTCAACAGCGATGAAGAAGGCGACACTCTCTCCGACCTCGATGCTCAAGCAGCCGCCTTGTTCGAACCCGGTGGTCCCACGTCCCGATCTGCCGATTACGAAAAGCCAAAGTCGAGGAAGAGGTTATTGCAGCGCAAAGCTCCCGATCTCACAGAAGCTGAAAGACTTTTGCGGCAACAGGAAAGAGAAGCCAGGGAGAGAGAAAAGAATGCAAAGATTAAATCTGCACTGCGCATCACGGATTCTGATGATGAAGACGATGAAGATAAGGACGCGGCATTTTTTGCGCTGGAAGAGGAGAGAAGGAAGAAGATCAGTGGTCTCATAAGAAATGCATTACTGCATGAGGTCGATGAGTCTGCTGGCAAGAAGAATAAGCGCAAGGCCAAGACTACAAAAGAAAAGACGGCCAAAGGCAAGAAGAGGAAGACTATCACGGTCGATAGCGATAGTGATCGGGATAGTGATATTGATGAGGATGAGGAGATGGAGGACGGCGATGCTGTCGATGCAGTCAGTGAGGTGGACGAGGCACCAGAGGACACACCTATGGACACTGTATCACCACTCAAAAGTAGCGCTGCAGCTGCAGTAGATGCGGACGAGGATGAGGAGGACGTTGTGCAGACTAGACCCGCTCGAGCAAGAGCAACAGCGAGACTACCGTTCCTGGACGACAGCGATAGTGACTAGATCACTGTTGCATCTTGTATAGCATCACACATTGATTTGGGAGCGTGGAGTTTCGGCAGGTTTGAGTTTTGGGAAGAGAGGTATATAGTGAATGAGAACATCATAAGCATTTGGACGCTCTTCCTGATCTAGATCTTACTAAGACCGCTTCGGTTCTTTCTGACACGTTCGTACAAGATTTCTGCAACAGCTTTCATGCCTTGACCGTTGGGATGATACCAGGTCTTGCCTTTCAACTGTTCCATGGCCGTGCATCCGAATACCCAAGGCTCTGCACTGCCAATCCCATGACCTTTACTCAATTCAGCCATTGGTACCCGTTCGCACCAGTCTGATCGAGACTCGACGGCTCTGCTCGTGGCGGTCTGGAGTTTGGCTGCAATTGCTTGATGGTGCTTCAATCTTTCAGCATCAAAGGGTACATCGACTCCAGGCTTGACATCAGGGCCCAGTAGTGTCAGGTACTCGATGACGATGACACGTGCTTTGGGAGCTTTGGCATGAATGGCATCAAGGACTTTTCCGAAACGTCTGACGACTTCTTCTTCGTTTGCAGGTTTTGGCATGGCTGGCGGTGAGACGCGCTTGACACGGTTAACCAGAGACATGGCTGTGATCAACCATGTATGCTCCATAAACAGGCCTCCGATATAGGACATGTCGTTGCCGCCACCAAGTACAAGCACGATATCTGCATCCTCGGGCACGCCTTGGATTTGAGGTTGAAAGGTCTGACCGTTGGCGACTTGTGGTGTGTCTATTATGTTCAAGAGTGTAGCTCCAGATACGCTTAGATCTATTAGATCTGCATGTAGACGTTCTGCCAGCAGGTGTGCGAAATTTGCGGCGGAACGACTGGCTGCAGTGTTTATCTGGGGAGGAATGCCAGGGCCGGCGGAGAAGCTGCTTCCCAGGTTGGCGATTTTGACCATTTTGATGAAGATGTAGTATGAAGCAAGGCAGATGGTGGAAGATCAGATGATGGGGAGCAAAGGGATGAAGCAGACGTTTATAAGAAAAGAAACCTAGGCTCCCGGAGCGCTACATCCGAGTCTATTTGTGAAGCGGTTCACGGGAAGTGATTGATGCAGCAGCGCAACTCTACAGGACTGGCCGAATTCCTACAAGACGAGCACGTGGTGGAAGACGAGTCTTGGGGACCTCGGTGATGCGCAGGCCGAGGAGGCAAAGGAGAAAAACAAAAGAGGTGAGTCAGTCAATTAAGTGAAAGATGGTATGGAAAAATATCGGCAGCGATGACGTCAGGTGTCGAGGGATTGTGGTGGATTGTGGGGAAAGTGAAGGTCGATATGATTTGGCTTCTCTCTTGCACATGCTCACCATGCTCTGCGACGCAGGATAGTCATCATGTCGGTCGCCTCGAAGCGGGCACTCGAATACCTCGAGGGCCAGCCGGGCATCATCTTCAACAGACTGTACCAGCAGCCCTCGACTGCCTTGGCCATCTTCCGCCGCATGCTGCCGCATCTGGGTGAGTTGTGCTTGTGAGGCAGCACTCGACCTAACATCTACTGACACGACCCAGCAAAGAACCTGGTCATGGCTATGCTGTTCATGCCCACTCCACTAGCCATATCCGACCTCGAGACCTGGGTCAAGCCAGATGCCGACAGCGTGCGCGCAAGCGCCTATTCAAACAACATCCTCGGCCGCCTAAAGATCCTCGAAGAAACCCGCAACGACCAGAACAGACCCGCATATCAACTCAACAAAGCCTTCCGAAAGTCTCTGCGCCTCGCTCTCACTGGTGGAGGTGATCATCGCTCTTTTGGTGTGCCGTCAAGCACTCCAGACAAAAATGAAGTCACCCTTGATTTCCTCGACACCTATGCTCGTCAACAGTGGGAGGGTATCCTATACTATGTCGTCGGCAGTGCAGGTCAAGGCCTTGGCGGCGCCGTCAACATCACGGCTGGAACGAAAGAGTTGTTGGAAAGTGGAGGCTTTGTCATGACCAAGGGCCGGAACGCATACATCACCTGCGATGGTTTCTCGTTCCTGCTACAAGAGACCAATGCTCAGATCTGGACGTTACTGATTGAGTACCTCAAGTTGTCCGAAAGACTTCAGATGGATTCTGTTGATGTTTTGAGTTTCCTCTTCACCCTGGGTTCGCTCGAGCTGAGCGTCTCATACACCACCGAGAACCTGACTCCAACTCAGGCACATATGCTGGATGACCTCTCCGACTTCGGTATCGTCTATCGTCGCGCATCCGACAAGTCGCGCTATTATCCCACAAGACTAGCAACCACTTTGACGTCTGACTCGCCCGCTCTACTCAACACTTCCATCTCAGCCACTTCTCTCGGAGTCACACCAACAGGCGGAAACATGGTTGCTCCTCAAGAAACAGAAAAGGGCTACATCATCGTCGAGACCAACTATCGTATCTACGCCTACACATCCTCGCCGCTCAACATCTCCATCCTATCCCTCTTCGCCAACCTCAAGACCCGCTTTCCCAACATGTTGACCGCAACACTCACCAAATCATCTATACAGCAAGCCATCGCTGCAGGCATCACCGCCGATCAAATCATCACATACCTAACAACACACGCTCATCCAATCCTCCGGAAATCTACACCAATCCTACCACCAACAGTAGTCGACCAAATCCGTTTATGGCAGTTGGAAAACGAACGCATGAAAGCCACTCCGGGATACCTAATCAGAGAGGTGGGCACACAAGAAGAGTACCTCCGAGCTGTACAACATGCCGACACTATCGGTGTCTTGATATGGCAGAACGATTCAAAGGGAATTTTCTTCGTCACCAAGTTTGATCAAATGCAGCAATACTTTAAAGCTATTGCCAGAAGGAAAAGAGAGGATGAAGGCGGCGCTGGAGATGCGACACCAAGATAAGTGTCCAGTCTCTAATCAGCGAGTGGGCTTGGAGGAAGTTTACACCTCTCTTGAGAACTTCATCATGGCGTCTTGGGCAGACCAGTTCAAATAAATGACTACGAAATAGAGCTGTTATCAACAATACCAATTCACGATTGACAATGCTCGTGACCTTGTGAACCATTAATGGTATAGAATCTTTGTAAGACTAACTTGAAGATCATCTAAGCATGACTCCTTGGCTTCTTCACTTTATCTCTTCTACTTCTAATCGCACATCTGTTTGCTCCTTCCACGTACACTCCTTTGCGCTTTCCAATCACTTTCCGCTCACGCTTCCCTCTACTCATACACATGCTTGCTTTCCGATCACCTTTGCAATCACACTTTGCTTGTGCACGTTGCTTACCTCTTCCTCACTTGCACTTCCCTCTACGCAATATTCTCAGTGTAAGTTATGTCTTACATATTTATGTTGGTTTCACTCTGCAGCCTGCTCATATGGACAGTGAAGGTGCAACTTAAGCAACTCGAGCAGCTACAGCAGCTCAATCCGCTCACTCCTCTCACATCGCTCAAACCGCTCAACCTGCTGAGCCTGCTTCCCTCGCTGTTCGCGCGGCTCAAGCAGCACTCGGAAACGCTGCTATCGCTCTCAGACCTGCCAATCCTTCTGTTGTCCAAGCCGGCTCATCTGCGATTTTTGCCAGTGTTACTGCATGTCCAGCCTTCTCTGCTCTCGTTTCAGTCAGTAAAGCGCCTATGAAACAGCCTCAATCTTCTGGTCAACCCAATACTTCTCTCCTAGCCGCTCGTCCCTCTGGTACTCAAGCTTAGTATGATTGGGTTTCCAAGCACGGGTAGACCGACGGTGTTGCAACAAGTAATTAGCATCGAGAATTCTTGTCAATAGAAAGATTATCCTTTGCTGTGTTGAACGAGATTAGAGACGCTGTCGATAAAGCTCGTGGATTCTTGTTAGCCTTGACGCATGGTTAGTTAATCAAGAGAGACTTATTAAGCATTTCGATTACCAAAAACGTGCCGGCCATATGAGCTGAGAATGAAACACAAAAGAAAGTCTAGTCTGTTCCCGTGTTCAAATGTATGCAACGCATATAGCTGTAGAAATGCATAACACCACCAGGAAACTAGACAGTTCCCACTAAGAAGCAAGAAAATATGGAATCTCTTTGGATAGCTTTTGTCCCCGAATAAGATCGTGCCTTTTTATAGCATTTACTTTACTCTGTGTTGGGGTCGGAGTATGAAGGAAGGTACTCGAGTACATAGTTTTGAACACGGAGAGGTGGTAAGCAACGAGTGAAGCAAAAAGACGCAAAAGACAAAGGCCTCAACCCGGGATTGAACCGGGGACCTCCTGCAATTTAGATAAACCCAAAGCAGGAATCATACCGCTAGACCATTAAGGCAATTTATGCTTATCGACAGAGTTTTGGTAATATAATCCATGCATGAAAAGTGGGGCAGTGCAACCACGATTTGGCCCCACGTCCATCATTCACGTCCTCCACTCCGTAGGATACTATCTATGTATAAGAAGAAGCAGTTCTGTCGGGGACAGCTGTCGGGGCATACGGCAGGGGCACGGGCTTGTGGTGGGTTGTTCCATCAAAACGATGTTTGACACGAGATATGGAATTCCTCGGGTGGGGATAGGCTTCTCTCGTAGCATCTGCTTGCACTTACTGACGGTCGTTACAAGGTCTACTCACCTTGATGGACGATACCTCCCGTGGTGCTGGCGACACTGATATGCTGCGCAACCAGAAGGGGTTCTTGTTCGTTCTGTCTAACTCGTCGAGAGATAACCATCCGTGAAACTTCATGTCGGGTCTTCGATGCAGGCTGCATGCCTTGCGCTCCATCAGACAGGTCCACGAGGTCTAGGGCATGGTATTTGACGGTCTATGAAGTTAAGAGCTCTGGCCAATCAACAAGACCCCACCTTAGCCCATTCCGCAATTTGCCGTGGTGATGAGGTGAAATGCGCCGACCGTTTCGGCTTGCGGTGTGTCGGAGCGCGAACATGACAAACCGATTGCCGTGTTAAGCTGGCCTTAAGCACCAACACGATAGGTCGAAACTACTGCTAATACTGCTATGAGTATGCCTGCCTTGTAGCAAGTCGGCCTGTTCTTCGTTGAGCATAGTTTCACATCTCTTGTTCGCATGATATAAGCATCGGGATGAATAAGCATTGTAGGCCGAAGACGCGAATTGGCAATCATGGTTAAAGATAGCTACCAACCCGTCCAAAGGGGAGTCCAGAAGAAGCCACACAGCGGAAAGGAAATAGCTATTCGCATCACATCATGGCCTCCACGTCGACGTTTCTGGGAGCCCTGACCAGACGTGCCCCACAACTGTATACCTCTTTAACTGCGCGGGCTTCCTCTTCATCAAACACTTTTGTCTCAACTTCTCGCTTTTCGTCTCTCAAGCCCAATTTACCTTTCCGCACTTCATCGGCAAATTTCCATAGCACGGCAACAATGGCTTCCTCCATGGACTTCCTCAAGGCTTGCGAGAACCGCAGAACCATCTACCAAATCACCGACAAGATCCCCATCTCTGATGCTCGTGTCGAGGAGATTGCCAGACACAACATCCTTCACGTCCCCAGCAGTTTCAACTCACAGTCTACTCGTATTGTTGTCTTGCTCAACGATGAGCACAAGCAGTTCTGGGAGTTTGTCAAGGAGGTCTTGAAGCCTCAGGTTCCTGAGGAACAGTTCCCTCAGACTGAGAAGAAAATTGATGGTTTCAAGGCTGGTCACGGCACTGTATGTTTTTTCCGAAACCCGGATTATGATTGTGGGTTGAGGATCTCAATGACTGACTTGGGTCGAACAGATCCTCTTCTTGAACGACCCCAACCCTGTCAAGAAGCTTCAATCTCAGTTCGCTCTTTACGCTCAGCACTTCCCCGGCTGGGCAACTCAGTCCAATGCCATGGCCCAGTACCACCTCTGGACCGCTCTTGAGGCCGAAGGCTGTGCTTGTAACCTTCAGCACTACAACCCCATCGTAAGTCAACTTTTTCATCTCATTCGCAGATGCAGTCCGGCGAAGAAGAGAGATACTGACTTTGTCTTTCACCACAGATCGACCAGAAGGCACAAGCCCACTGGAACATTCCCCAAGAGTGGGAGCTCCAGGCTCAGTTTGTCTTCGGTGGTTACGCAGAGGGTGCCCGTGAGGCTGTCGAGAAGGGTGGCAAGCAGCAGCAGCCCATTGAGGAGAGACTCTTCATCCACGGCGCCAAGAACTAAATAGCATGACATAGAGCCTCATAGAGATCATAAAATTGGACTAGGTTGAACATCAATCATTGATAATGTGATTCTATCGTTCACAGCTTGCCCTTCTCTTCTCCATTCAATTCAACATTGGCAGCCGCTTGCATGACATCTCTCGTCAAGATCTCCCCTTTCTCTTTCTTTGGTTGTAGTCTGCCCATCTTCATCAACCGCAAAATCATGTCTTCATCGCCAAAGTGACTGTTGTGTTCAAACTCTGGCTCTCTTCCGTAAGCCACCCTCGCCGCATCCACCAAGATTCTTGCCGTCATGCCAAACACTCTGTACCTTGGCATATCCAAAGCATCTTTCTGTGCCAGAGTCTTATTTTCTGTTTCCTTTTGTTCTGAAGAGCCAGGCACTGGCTTGCCGTATGCTTGAGCAGCGCGATCGGCAAGCAACACAGGCGCCTTGGACGCAGGCGAGCACGGCGCCGTCGCAGCATCCAACCGCGTATTCTCCACCTCGACACTCCTAAACACCGTCCTCTGGCTCACAGGCACATGAAACATATGCATGCGCCACGGTTCATGGTACCAACTATGCCAGGCACCTCTATACCACTCTCCTTCTACCGTTGCATCATCCTTCTCTTTCAAAAACTGTTCAAACGGTGCCGTAAACACAGCAGCGACTTCCCTCGCATCCAGTTTCGGCAACAAGTCTTTCGCAATATCTGAAGAGGAATTCGAACTCTTTAGCCACGCAACACAAGGCCTAACCCCCAACTCCGTCATTGCAAGATTCATAGGCAGTTCCGTGAGATTCTCAACCGTGTATCCTCTAGGCAACTCATCATCTTGTCTCGGCAATCCTATTTCTTCTTTTGCTTCTCGGCGTGCAGTCTGCCATGCACTCTCACTCTCGAAGTCGGCTTTTCCGCCGGGAAGAGCAGCTTGTCCTGCATAGTTTCTGAGCTTTGCGCTGCGGATGGTAAGGATGACGCGAAGGTCGCCGCGACGGTCGGCGAAGAGGAGGATAAGTACGGCGGCGCGGCGGCTGAGGGGTAGTTTGGTGTATTGCGATGGTGGAGGTTTGAAGGCGCGGAGGCGGGCTAGGGCGGCCTGCGTAGGTCAAGGGGTTAGTAGATGCAAAGATCCAGGAGGTAGAGGAATGTGTTTACTGCTGATGCTTGCGACAATGCTGCCATGGCTGTGTATGGTGGTATGTATCCATGTTGCAAAGTTGTCAAGGTTGTCACAGACGATGAGATCACAAGTCGAGGGGCTTGAAGGAACCGAGGTAAATTGACTCTCGGTGTTAAATTGAAACTCCGTATACCTTTTCACATGCATATTTTGACAAAAACGACAAGATGTGTACAATTTGCATTTTGGTTGTCGGCGTCGACATATGTGTCTTCTATACAGAGATTAGGGAACGACCTTTTTCTTTTCCGCCTTCCACAATTGATGTTTTTGCCATGCAGTTTTTGATGTGTGCACCAAAAGAACAGAGAAAGGAAAGAACCAGAGGTCAGTAGGCTAAGCAAGAACGAGTCGAAAACAAGAACGCCAGGAGTATGCAATCATGTGAGGAAGGAGCGTGAAAGATGACCCGAGCAAAAACATCAATCCAGACGAACCATATTATTACCCGTCCATGCAGTTGAAAAGAGAAGAAAAAGAAAGAGAATTAAAAAGGGCTATACTCAGGGGTGCCCAGGAGGTTTGCTGCTTCCTTCTTGCTGTCGTGCAAGTTCTGTAGGAGCTTCACCAGCATCGACAGGAGCCTGCATGTTCTGAGACTTTTGTGCGCTTCGTTGTCTCTCTTTCTCATCTTCGCTGCTGCCGGCCGAGTTATCACCTTCTTGTGGTACTTCACCACTTCGGCTTTCTCTTCGCAATCTTTCGGCTTTGTCCTTGAGTACCTTTGCTTCCTCAGCTGCTCTCTGGGCGCGGACTTGCTTGCGCCACATCGAGTGGTACTTGCCCTTCATATCAAGCAACTCCTGGTGTGTTCCACGCTCAGCAACACGACCTTCGTGAAGAACACAGATCTGATCAGCCATGGTGATAGTAGAAAGACGATGCGCAATCACGAGCATAGTTCTGCCTTGGGCAAGAGTCATGAGAGCCTCCTGGATGTGTTCCTCGGTCTCAGTGTCCAGAGCAGCAGTAGCTTCATCGAGCAGAATAATGCGAGGATCCTTGATAATGGTACGAGCGATTGCGACACGCTGCTTCTCACCACCAGAGAGACGAAGACCACGCTCGCCAACCTTGGTGTTGTAGCCGTCAGGGAATGAGAGGATCTTTTCGTGGATCGAGGCGGCTTTGCAGGCTTCGTAGATATCCTCATCGCTGGCTGCAGGATTGGCGTACTTGAGGTTGTACATTAGCGTTTCGTTGAAGAGGACTGTGTCTTGAGGAACAACACCGATGTGTCTGCGGACACTGTCGATAGATACGTCGGCAACATCATGACCATCGATTTGGATTGTGCCAGACTCAGAGTTGTAGAAGCGGAAAAGCAGACGGAAGACAGTCGACTTGCCGCCGCCAGATTCTCCAACCAGAGCAGTTGTGGTACCAGGCTTACAATGGAAGTCCAGGCCCTTGAGAGCAGGCTTGCGGGAGTCGTAGGCGAAGTGAACGTCGTTGAAGCGGACATCACCTTCGCAGCTAGGCAAAGTCGTGACTCCTGGAGCATCTACAACGGTTGGCTGCTCTTTGAACAGCTCAAGCATGCGCTCGGAATTGATCATGGCACTCTGGATCATGCGGTAGAAGGTGCCAAAGAAGTTCAGTGGTCCCTGCAACTGAGCCATATATGTCAACAGAACCACAAATTTACCGACACTGCGTTGGCCAGTAGTGACTTGGTAAGCAGCAACAAAACTTGCGACCATCAAACCAACCATGAAGACCATGTTTTGTGTGACGTTCATGAAGTTCAATGAGAGGACAACCGAATATTCTGCCTTCTGATATTTGTCGACAGCCTCACGGTATCTGTTGAACTCGTACGCTTCGGCGTTGAAGTATTTGACAGTCTCGTATGAGACCATGGAGTCATTCTTAACAGCATCAACTTCTCTGTCTGAGTTCACCATCTGTCTGCGAATCTCGGCACGCCATTGGGCCATGCGAATGGTCAGGTAAATATACCAGAACGTGACAACAGCGACAATCAGTGCATAGTAGACGTCGAATTTGATCAAGAAATAACCAATGGCGACAAACAGGTCAACCAGCATGGGGATAACTTGGAATGTAACCGATTCGAGGAAGTTGTTGATAGCGTTACCCTTGCCCAGAGCGGATAGAACCTCGCCAGTCTTCTTACCCAGATGGAAATCCAAGCTCAGACTATGCACGTGTTCGAAGGAGGCAACTGAGAGCTCGCGGAAAGAGTATTGACTGACCGGGATCCAAATGATGGATCGAGTCGCACCGAGCAGGCCGTTATTCCCCTGAAGAAGGCGGTAGAAGATGTAGAGGCAGATGGCTTTCCAAGGCATACCAGGTTTGTCTTCATCGGCAAGATCATCAGTTATTTTGCCAGCCTGGACAGGCACCAAAAACTGGATACCGCGTTGAACAAGCATGATGGCGAAACATATGACGACAGCAATTTGTAACCTGCGGTCTTTGGAAGGCCAGAGATATGGGAAGAACAGGGAGTAACCTCTGATGTATTCCCACCAACTTCTAGAAGGTGTTGTCGTTGGCTTTTCCCAACCAGCAGGGGCGTCTGCAGCCTTTTTCGGCTTGTTGTGACCATTTGGCTGAGTGGCACCATATCCATTAGCTCCGTTGGCAGATCCATTGACGGCACCAGCCTCGGCACGATCTTCAGCAAGGAGTCCGGTGGTTTCGCTTGTAGAAGCCTGGTCGTCGCTCTGCTTTCTTTGGCTTCTCGCGTGCAGGGTGACGAAAAGAATGTAGAATGCCACGAGGGCTAAGAGCAGGATGATGCGGACCAAATCCAATGTGACTTCAGTAATTTCCCACTCGGTCATTTCTCTTTCCAGGTGACCTCCTGACGGGTCTCCGACCTTGGGTTCGTGATGTGCATGGGTATAAAGAGCGAACGAAGAAGCGAGGAGAAGGACTTCCATTGCGGCGGCGAGAGCCCATGATGAAGCATGGGCCCAAGTGGGAGAGGGTTGCGTATCAAAAATGGAGATGAGCATCAGAGTGTAAACCATGAATGCGCCCACAATGTAGACCTATAGAATACTTAGTAGAGGCAGGGAGATGTGTGTCTTTGCTGAACTGGCTTACAACTGTGGCTTGGCCACACCACCATTCTTCGTTACGCGCATACAGGGCATGAACTATTACAGTGACGGCATTGCCAGCGAGAGTGAGAGTTGCTGCCAGAGACAACCACTGGAAGAGCAACTTGCGGGGTCTGCTAAAATCAAGGACAGTATTCTTGGTATTGTCGACGGGTGCTTTTTTCTTGGGCAAAGGCTTGCCGCCAGGGCCCAGTTGCGGTTCGGACTTGGTATCGTCGGGTCCGTTACTCCTGGCAGTCACGATGCTGCGAACGGTGAAGGTGGTGAGGAAGAAGACGAGCAGTACGATGGGGTATGCGAAGTGTACAATGGACAGAAGACGCTGGGCTTTATGCTCGGCAACCCAATGACCATGGCGGTGGTGTTTCATGTAGACTGTAGCCGTGGGATTATCGAGGGGTGCTGAGTCCATAATGAGGAAGGTGGTGACCAGGGTGGAAAAGCCCTCGGTTCGGGAGTGTCTTGGGCGGGACAAAAAGCAGAACAAAAAGCGAAGGGACGAAGATGATGGACGAGTCGAGGATTACAATTGCCACCACTCGAGAGTAGTCAACATCTTCTACTGCCGTCTATTGCACTCCGGGGGGGTTGTAGAGGTAGCAAGTTACAAAATGGAAAGACCTTGAGGGCGGCGTCTTCAGGTACGCCATGCAAGCCGATTGCAGTGGCGATGATCGATCCGGTAGCCGGGGCCCAAGCTAGCCAATCTCTCGCTCGTTCCTGCTCTATAGTAACGCTTTCGGACCAGGTTTATGGGCGCAGATGACCGATTTTCCCCATCAATCTATTCCTTCCAACAACTGCACGCGACCAGTTACTTTTCACTCCGGCCGCAAAACAACTTCTCAGCTTGCTTATCGTCCACATGTGCTGCATACCACATCCAGAAGCCCAAACTCTAAATCTGCCTATTGCCCTCCATCTCCACTGAATAGGGCTGTGAGGCGGTCAGCTGTCGCTCTCCCTGACGCGTCCTAGCTGATTCGTAAACACGATTGCCAAATACTCATCGTCCATCTCTTCGTCTCCAACGTCGAGTTAACGTGACTCTAGCAGCAGGCAACCTGTGCATCTTGCATTCTCGTCACAGGCCTCGACAGGCCGTGGCTGCAGCTTTCATGCACACCCTCCGCATCTAACGCGCTTGTGGCTGTCGCTTGGTGCCCATCTCCCACTTCCGCGCGGGTCTCCATGCACCCAAAACCACACGTTCGGATCTGCCCTTCCACTCAACCACTCTCTACGACTTTGTGACGGCTCGCCTCTCCACCTCCCGCATAAACTCCTTTGCATCAACTTCATCATCGCTTGCAGAATGAATGCTGACCATTCCACAATCTTTGTTGCTGCCATCCTCACCGCCCTTCACCTGTCCCTCACTCCGCACAACATCACCAATCTATCTGCATGTACTTTGCCGTTACCACACTCAACCCAATGTGATACAGTACCAATTGGCCTTCACGGCTTGCTGCAGAAGCTGACAGCATCTTCATGTGCTCATTGCTCGCTACCAAGAACAATCCAGACCAATTGTCGGCACGCCTGACTTGCTCAAGGTCCCTCAGACCGAGCTTGTGTTGACCTCGACTGTCCAGTGTGCATCCGCGGCCACATTCCTGCGCGATCCGGACGACAGATCAAGAATATCTATCAGAACCAATCCTCAATGTGAGCTGTCACAACGCGTAATAGATGGCATACACGGATCCATTCAGTAATCGATGGGCTCTCAATTTTGATGTCTTT
This sequence comes from Aureobasidium sp. EXF-12298, assembly GCA_024195555.1. NCBI lineage: Eukaryota > Fungi > Ascomycota > Dothideomycetes > Dothideales > Saccotheciaceae > Aureobasidium > Aureobasidium sp. EXF-12298. The sequence goes on along the minus strand of SWBJ01000080.1, from coordinate 121,008 downwards.
GCCGAATACAACCACGTCAAAGCTCATCTCTGAGGTGATGCTTTTGTGCTTTGCTATCATTGGCGTCTGCTGTTAACCCTCTCTTCACGATACTGGTCACAACCTCGTAAACGATCTGTGCAGCCGCGATAGACGTAGGCTCGCCCGCACCATCATAAGCAGGTGCCACTTCGACGATGTCCGCACCAACAACATTCAACCCTTCAACGCCTCTCAATATTCTAATCAGTTCCCTGGTCGACCAACCACCTGCCTCAGGGGTGCCAGTTGCCGGCGCAAACGCCACATCGAGGACGTCTATGTCGATGCTGAGATACACTGGAATCTTTGTACCTACCCTGGCTATGATCTTTTCAGCAATACCCTCAACGCCCCATCGGTCGATATCGTCAACCTCAATCTGCATAAAACCCTGTTGTACGTCATTTTCATAGTCTTGGAAACTCGTTCCTGTCAAGCGACTCCTGAGTCCTGCGTGGGTGCAAGATCCATTCGCTAACAGTCCTTCTTGAGCTGCGTTCCAGAAGACTGAAGCGTGGTTGTAATTGGCCTGCTCACTGAACCAGTACTCATCGTCCTCTTGCTTGAGGCCGGGCCAGGTCTATCGAATCTCAATGTTAAGCGTTTGACAGCTGACGAGTCAGGAATAAATACTCACATCACAATGAGCATCAAAATGCACTACAGCAATCGGCTTCTCATACAGCTCATGAAGCGCTCTCAAGGCTGGCAAGGCAACGGAATGATCACCTCCCAAGGTGACCAATTTGGGATATCTCGCATACTCCTCGTCAACACCATCGCGCGTTTTTTCAGCATCAAAAGCAGGCACTCGAGACCCTAGCTCCATGTATGCCTCTGACATTTGTCTCATCGCTACTTGGTTATCCAGCGGCGTTATGGGGATATCTCCACAATCCAGGACTCGAGCCCACGATCTATATGGGTTTATACTTGCTCGTGCATTGAAGCCTCGATAGGCTGTTTGCCGCATCGATGCTTGTCGGATGGCTCTGGGGCCGAATCTTGCGCCTGAAAAAACCAACCGTCAGTGTCTTGTACTCGGTAACATGATACAATCTCAATGCCTACCGCTGCGGTAAGTGGTTCCAGTATCAAATGGCGCGCCTATGATCGCTACATCATACTTGTGCCGCAAGCTGTTCAAGCACTGCGTATAGGGTAAATGAGCAAAAGTGACCAAGCCAGCAAAGCTTGCCTGAACCACCAAGAATGTTAGCATACATCTCTCTTTCTGGAATACAGCGTTCTGCGGACTTGGAAACGATTGATATCAACAGATGGGGATCTTAAGACTTACAGGACGACCCCATTTCCTGGCTAACTCGCGTTCTTGGGCTTGTATGGCTGCATGATCAATATGATGCTCTGCCAGCGCCAATAATATCCACACAAGTTGCAGCAGAACAGCCCATCCAAACAGCATCTTCTGATCCTCAGGCAGGTTGAGCAGATAGGCCGAAGACAAGAACAATATCAATCGATACAGAGTAAGAGATGTATGTGAACAGAGGCTGGGCTAGCTTGGATGATATTGCAGACTAATAGGAGCTATCTGACTCGTCTTGTCCGGGTAGTATCTCACTAGCAAGCCACGCCGTTGAGACCCTGCCGAGGCTGATTTTAGTGCTTTTCAGCTCGTCCAAGTCGCGGGTGTCCAGTTGCTTGTCGCATGTGTGCTATTAGCTTTGTTCCATGCTTCGATGGTCGTGTCTTTTATGCTCGCGTAGAGCGCTAGGCTTCTATCACCGGCTAGATCAATTCATAGAAACTAAGGAAGTATTCGAAATACCGAGGTACAGCTGACGATTAAATATTACATTATCTAGAATTAAACAATTAAGTGTCTGTGTCAACAAACGCTTATCCTCTACCCTACCTCTGCTGTGGCTCTCCGCAGAGGTTACCTTGCGTATCAAAGCAATCATAGTCAAACAAGGTAGCATATGAGCCATCAAGATTATAGAGCCACTCCTGGTAATCGTACTCATCAATGATATCAGCCACGCTCTGGGTGTAGAATTGACAACGCGGTGGAGTAGCCGAGTCGTCCTCTTCGTATGGCCACGACAACTCATTGTCAAACGTAGACCATGCGAGACAACCAGGGTTGGCCAGACAATATAGTCCACAGGTCGACATATTGCCCGATGTATTGAAGATCGACGGGATGACGGCCAGGGAAGAAGGCACCAGAGAGTATTTTCCGCAAGACTTGTTGGCTTCTGAGAACCCTTGGGGACAGTAGATACCTGCAGGGATCGTGGGGCGAGTGACAACGGAGTATGCATAGCTGTTGCTGACAGTGTATCTGACTGAACCGCGGTATTGGCCCTGCACGTGATGGTTAGAACAAGCCATAGCCGTCATTCCGTTGTTAATGTACTCACGTAGTTGGTGGCGTAAGATGTAGCCCATGTCTGATTGTACATAGAGCAGTAAAGACCCTGAGGAACACCATTTCTCGAAAGGACGTATCCATTCACGAAAGCACAAGTCATAAAGCTGCCATGCTTGTTAGGATGAGCTTTGTTGTAAGCGGTCTGTGCTGTACAGGCGCTGGTACAGGACTCGAGGGTGAAGCCCTGCTGCTGCGAAAAGGGGAAGAACTTGCTGCCCATAAAAGTATTTTTGCCATTGGAGTCCAAGGGAGCATTGGTGGCACCTCCCAAGCCAACAGGATCGGTAAAGCCAGCGACGGAAGGTGGAGGTGCGTTTTTGTTGTATGCATTCGATGCAGCAATAACAACTTGGAAAGAAGCGCGCCATTGACCGAAGTTATTTGCTTGTTCCTGAAACACAGGTGCGCCCCAGATAGTACACTGCAAATGTGAGTCTCATATTTCTTGAGCCTTGGAACATTACATACCTTGTAGTTGGTGGTACTGGCTGGATTGGGACACTGCGATGGGTCTGGGTTCACAGTCGGGTCCCGCTCTGCGTACATGTTGAACGCAACACATCCAGAATTCTGATCACAGATTGACTGACACCCGGGGACATCATAACTGTTCAGAGTGTATAGACCCATGTACGCGCTGGCACTGAGAGAAGCATTCTGGTTGGCGAACACTTGGGAGTAGCCGTAAGGTGTAGCGACGGCTGTGCTCATGCTCTTTTAAAGGTCAGTTATGCTTAGAGCATACATAGAAGTAGACTGGACTGGACTCACGGACAACTGACCAAGTGCGAGAAAGGCCTCTGGTGTGTCAGGGCTAGCAACTGGTCCATTTCCAGGTTTCTGTTTTGCGCAGGCCGAGTCTCTGCCAACGAGGTCCCGCTCGTTAACTGGTAACGCACTGTTAACAGCGGGTTCTGCAGAGACAGCGGCAGAGGCTGCGGCAGCCTGTTCGGTGACAGCTGCTACTGTTGCTACTTGAGTAGCAACATCGATGGCAGGAGTAATGATGACTGGATCCGCAGCCTGTTCGACCTGATCGAAGTCGATGTCTTGTGGTCTGGGTGCAGCTGCAACAACTGCGGCTAGGACGGGCAATGTAAAGAACGAACGCATCTTGGGCGGGGCTTGATGTTTGAGATGTGTTCGACCTTAAGCAGGCCATCAGCATGGTCTTATACACTTTGCTGAAGGATTCCTTAAGATTTCCTAGCATCAAGGTCCGGACATGACCGTCCTGTCTTTGTTTGCCTGCTCGGATACCAACACATCCGCGAGGAGGAACCATGGTATCTTGCTAGTGAGCAATGCCGTAGTGTACTCCAGCTCTTGACTAGATGGAATTTCGTCTCCTTTGAGCAAGTGGTCATTATCCAAGATTCTGAATCGGATCAAAGTACACACGTGGAGAGTGGTCGATTTGATGTGGCGTCCCTCGGGATTTAGTTCTCAGCTGAAGACCCTTAGAGCTGAACGCACGGAGTAAACAACGATTCAAGTCCAGATTGCAATCTCTCGGATACCGACCTAATGGAGTTTCTTGAAAGCATGACTTCTCATGTTCATGATGATTTGGCATGTGGACAGTGGTGATGTCCTCAAAAACTGCCGGATAGCCGTGCTTCGAAATTCCTATGTGAATGCAGACGGGTAGATTGGCTATTCGCAAGCATCATATCTTCGGAGAGAATTGTTGAACGACTCTTGGAAGTTATCGTGCATCGTGAAGAATTGCATACCACCAAAATGAGACGCGAGAAAAGTGAATAAGGTGACGATTTGGAAGGAAAGAAAGGTCGAAGGGGAAGCGCTTTGGAAAAGTACTCGAGGGAAACTGCCTACCAGGGTCGCCCCTGAAACTTGAAAGACTGGTAGGAGTTTGTGTAATTGAAGAAGGAAGGTAACGACTGGTTTCACTCAAGCGCTCTTGCATTGCTGCATCGAATTTTTTTTTCAGTGACCTCATTATCAAGACAAGTAACGATCGCGAGAATGTTTTGATCTTAAGCATTTCATCATCGTATAACAAAACATGACACTACTCCACAATAATCATCATTATCTATGTCATTGCTCATACCCTGTAACTTTCAGGAGGGCCAAGATAACTCTTTCTCACACCACCAAGATCAACCACAATTTTCTGAAGCACAACGGTTGGCTCCAGCTGCCAGATCTTCAGCTTATGTGCTCCAGGACCCGAGTAGTGGAAAGTGGTTGTGTTGTACCAAATTACGTCTGCAACGGCAGTCAACCAACCAGTAGGGTTAGCACCTGCTGGTTGATCTATGATGTAATGCCTCGTTTGCGGTTCTTGATCGTCAAGCTGCACAGCATAGCGAAGGGGTCGATCGGGGTCGGTGTTGAGAGAAGTGCCCAGGAATAACGTGACGTTGACAGTGTTGGGGGTGTACATGGTGCTAGTGCCCATGTTTTGGTCCATCAGGACTCCAGAGCTCAAATTAGTGAAGGTGTAGAAGTCATACTCAAGAGCAGGGGCAGTCGCCGTGGTGAGAGAACCTGCAGTCACAGGGAATAGAGTGACGCCTGAAAGCGTACGCGACAATCCAGGAATCACCTCATACGAGACTGAAGAGTTGCCACCGTTTGAGATGGACGAGTAGTGCTCTGCTTCGATGGAGACAGTGCGATCAGACTCGACGTGGCCATTGGTAAAGTTCGATGGAACAACAGTGTGGTTGTAGGCAATTACAACCTGGGGTACGCTGTACTGAGTGCCATAGTTGGAAGAGCTAGTGATGTTGATAGTGGTTGAGTTGATTGCACCAGGAGCGACCTTTGACCAGTCAACAGAAACCCAGATGCGAGTGTCTGTGGTGCCGTTCGGAGACAGTGTGCCGGTCTTTTGTGTGAAGTTCAGGTAAGGGACGCTAGACTGAACGTTCCAGGTAATCTGTTGAGTACCAGTGTGGAAGACATCGATCCAACGAGCAGGTCCGTAAGGATCAAAAGTTGGAAGATACAATGTCATGGATGAAAGCGAGTGGAATCTGTCATCACCAGGTACTGTGGCGTTAGAACCTTCAACAGCAACACCTAGATCACCGATCAAGGCTCTCTCGGCCATTTGAACGTATTGAAGAGGGGGCAAAGCTTGTCTCATGGGTTGTTGCCAGTACGTGTAGCCAATGTGTGTCTGGTCCATCATGTGGTTCCACTTTCCGTTGAGTAATCCATTGTAAGACTTTGAAAGCTGGTGGTCGTATGAGAATTGGTTCTGTACATGTTGTGCCATAGCATTCGTAGAGGTACGTCCTTGCTGTGCGTAGACATTGTTCTTGGCAGCCGAAATCATGATATCGTAGTAAGTACGGGCAGCCGTGACAGGGTGATAGACCATCTCGAAGAAGGCTGGCTGTGTGGCCACAGGTAGTCCATCGAGAATGCTTTGGACTTTCTCTTGTAGAGTTGTCCATTCAGCCAGAACCTTGTTAGCTTCGTCATAGTTAATCAAACTGTAAGTGTTCGGATCGACCTCTTCGAACTTTCTGCGGCCAGCAAGGATAGAGTATGTGTTCATGATAGCTCCCGTCTGCGCCGCGACCTCAGGACCAAACTCACGAGATGCCCAGAGCTCGAGCCATTCGGGAGTACTATCTTTGTTCCAACGGTTGATGTCATATGCAAGGTCGAAGAAGTGGGAGATGGGCAGCTCGAGAGGTTTAAGGTCTCCCACGTTGACAACCCATATCTGTCTTGCCTGTCTTTCGTACGCAAGATGCATCTGTTCCCACGTCTTCTGATTTAGGACCGTGTTGATCCATTTATAGTCTCTCGGATCACCGACATAGTCGAAGTGGTAGTAGACGCCAGCGCCTCCGCTTCTCGATGTCTCATTTCCAACAGGAAGTCTTCGAATATTTCCCCAGTTGTCGTCTGTCCAGAGGAGGGTAATGTCTTCAGGAACGGTCATGCCTGCTTCGTAGTAGCCCTGCACTTCCTTGTACCTAAAGCACCAGTAAAATTAGCATGTATGTCTCAAGCCAAGAACAGTATACTGTAGCGTCTATCTCACTGCAGAATACGGTCTGGAACGGTCCTTCATGATCTCAAATAGATCTCGGCAGTGTGATGGAGGCTGGATCTCTCCACAACAAATCAGGGATAAGAACTTACAAACACCATAACTGAGGCACAGCGGCAGGATCCTGGACACTAGCATTGCCGAAGACTTGAGCAAGTATGTCACGCTGAGTAGAGACAACGTTTTCCAAGAGCGCGGTTTCGATACCAGCTGAAAGTGCGGTATCTCCTGAGCCACGCATGCCCATCGTAATGACACCCTCATAAGGGCGCGTTCTCTCGGCACCTTCGACAAAGAATGGAATGAGGGAAGCGTTATTGCTACCAAATGACCACGTTCCATGGCCAAATACACTCCACTCCTTGGTAGATCTCATCATAGGCTCGGTGTGCGAGGTACCCATGACAATACCATAAGCATCTGCCATGGCCTGACTTCTCGGGTCATCGACATTAAACATTGAGTTCCACTGAGCTGGCCAGAGGTAATTTGCTCTAAGACGAAGCAAAAGTTCGAAAACCGTGTGGTAGAAGTCGGCGCCAAAGTTCGAGCCATACTGGGTGAAACCAAACTTCTCGTTGACATATCCAGTCAGAGCTGGGGCCTCGTCATTTAGGAAGAAGCCTCTGTACTTGACCGATGGAGATGGCTGCACCTTAGTGATGTTCATGGCGTAGATACAATCGTGCTTCTGCGGAGGCGAGTCGGCCCAGAAGTACCATGGCGAGACACCGATTTGTTCTGACACGTCGTACAGACCATAGACTGTTCCTCTTCTGTCGCTGCCGGCGATTACCAAAGCTTTAGCCACGCCGTCCATGGGGTTCGACACTACAGTGGAAGTGAACGCCTCCCAGGTACCATCGATGGCTGAGATATCAATCTTGCCGCTCTTGATCAGCATATCAATGAGCGAAGAGTTTCCAATCGTTCCCGCAATGATGACTCCTCCTTTTGCCCCAGAACCAGTAGTACTAAACGTAGTCAGGTTGGTGATATTGAAGATCATCGAGGCATTGTTGGGGTTGCTGCTGAAGTACGAGCCGGCATTGTAGGCAGGTACACCAGATGTATCAGAAGTGTTGGAGAGAACGACAGATCCATTGGTGCCAGTGACTCTACCAAAGTCTTGGGACAAGTCATGGGCGGCCTTCAGTACAGCAGGCCAGTCATGCGTGTCTGCCATGATCTGAACCGAAGAGCCTCCCGAAGTCAACTCATGCGAGCCGGCCGAGGCATTGAAAGCGATGGTTGCATTCTGGCCGATTGCCAGCGCCGTACCGGCGAGAGATAGTAATGATAGTAGTGGTCGTATTGATATCATGATTGCCCTGTCATCTGCAAAGACGTGCAAGAATGATCAACATCGAGGTCTATGTGGTCACCGCCAACTACTTATACTAGGTCCCTCGCTCGCATACCCCACCTGACAGCATTCAGGCAATGCCATACTTTCGTATCGATCTGGAGATGGCCTGGATAGACGATGGATGTACCGGGTATTCTGGGTAAAGTGAATAAGGTCGTGATCTGCATACTGACATGGCATGGCTTAGACATGGGATCAACCTGCAGACCGTGATAGACAGGAACCAAGACAGATCTTGGCTGCAGTTACCGAATGTGGAGCAATATCTGGAGGTGGCAGGTCATTCGGCCCCGGGTAAAAGATGAGGCGAGGTTAACTTTGACATCAAAGGCCGACGAGAAGCGGGAATAGCAAATGTATGTTTTGATGACGAGCATATTCCATTGTCCTAACTCGCTCTGAAGCAGGGTAGTATGCTTTGAAAAACGATGTAGGCTCTCTGAAGATCAACCGCGGTCTCTCGAAGACTTGTAGAAGAGCCAGGGGATGGTCAACACTCTTCCAATGTCCGCTGAAGGGGAGGAGAGATGCCAAGACGGAATTTTATGACTCGTTGTATTGCGGGGAAAGTGCGTGGAGAAGAAAATGTGGAGGTGACAAAAAAACATGCATGGCAAAGCGATCAGCGGCGAACAAACCAAGCCATCGCGACTTTATCCAAACAACTTCCCACCTCTCACAATATAGCCATGGCCCAAGGAACCGTCAAGCAAAAGGTCAAGACCGAGCCTAAGAAGTCAGTCTTCCCAAGTACGCTCGCGCAGGAGTTTGCAACTGACTTTTTCGTGCGTAGGGGCGCAAGGCCTACTGGTCCTCAGATGGGCAACAGAGTCATCAAGCCCAAGAAGGCCGCTTTGTTGAAACAGGCCAACATGAAGAAGGTTCGCAAAAGCTGGAGTGGTATGCGCAAGGCCGAACAGACAGCTGACCCCCGAGTAGAAGCACTCCGCCGGCTTGATCACCTTGACCGAGCGCTCTCTCGCCGAGAAAGCTGGTCACCTTGAGATGCTCAAGGGCGGCAAGAAGGACAGACTCGAGAAGGCCAAGAACAAGGCCTTCAACAAGAAATAAACACCACGTGCTCAAGAAAGGAGTCGGTGAACGATTTTGGTTATGCATAGCGTTGGCGTTTAGGGTCAAAGAGAAGGAGCATACCGGGCGCATTACGGGACAATATTATGGAGAGACATGTTGAGAAACACAATGGGTCTACGAACTGGAAGACAGCAGACGAGCCTATTGTACGGCAAATTGAGACATGTTTGCTATGCTAAGAAAACTCATTTTGTTCCGATCGTGTTCGCCATGGCACCATGCTGAAAGCAACCCTAACGCCGAACAGCCCAGAAGACCCGAACTGGAAACCAAAGAAGAAAAAAAGGGATTGCCAGCACTCTCAAGCGTTGTTGGCAGCTTCGACTGCTCGGAGACCGTCAGCTCCATATGGACTGACGTACGAGTTGGCACCAATGGCGCTTTCTCTTCTGATCTCGACAACATCGTCGTCATCGCCGGTGTGTGAATCACGATCAGGCACTCCCCCTGGCTGACCACCACCAGTTGAGCTACGAGGTCTCATGCCATTGCTGTTGAAGCGTTCTGCACTTGCACTCTCATTTTCCTCACCCATTCCATCGACCGAAGGCCAGGTGCGTTCCCAGAGCCACAGAACTTGGTTGAACGCACTGAGACAGCGAGACATCTGCTCACGACCGTTGGGTGAAGTTTCGGCATTAGCAAGCTCATCAACAACAGCCTTGCATGCATCTACAAACTTTGCGAAAGCAGCCGATGTCCAATTTGGAATTAATGATTGGTGCAGGGCAGCATTATGCGAATCTCCGTTGGAGGAGTACGGCAGGATAGGTTGGTTGAGACTTGACGAGAAGCTAGAAGCGTATGCCCATGATGCGCGATAACAGTGTTCGGTGGCCCACAGCACGACGGCGCCCTCGAGCAGACTTGCAGCAGGCGAACTTGCCGACACGAACAGGTCGAGGAAGCTTCTTGTGATTGGATTAGGCTCTTCCTTTGGCACCTGTAGGTTGTACTTGGTAGCGGTGATTTCGAAGAAGCTCATCTCTCTGCGAACATTGTTCAGAGCACTAATTAGCAAGTCCATAGCTCGATAAAGAGGGTGTGATTGCGAGTTCGCGACGATAGGTAGGCGGATCTTGCCAATGAGCTGTCCCACAAAGGCAATATATCCACGCGAGATGTGTGAGTCTTGTGCCAGCCATTGGCTCATTGCGCCAGCACTGAGAGTGCCGCAACCAGCATGTGAGAGGAATGAGGTCTGTGTGGCAGCTGTGAAAGAGTTGGTGTTCTGAGTCAAGAGATATGCGGCGAGACTTGGACTCTGAGCGGGTGGGTTGGGAGCAATGGGTGTGGGCATAGCACGCTGGCCATTCTTGATCTGACCGTCGCGTGTGCGCTTGTTGGGTCCACGACGATTGACCTGGAGATTTGGGTTGGGTCTGTTCCCCATCAAGAACTGGTTTCTCTGAGCCGAAGTGGGCGTGGCTTGTAGTGGTGAATTGTTGATGCCAGACATGATACTAGTATTGCCCTCGTCCTGCTGCTGCGAGGCTTCGGCTTCGTTGAGCGACTCGACGTAGTCAGGGGAGTTCAAGTATTGTTGACACTCTTGCAGATGCTCGACCTGACGGGTCGTGTTCTTTGCGCGAACAAACCCGCAGTAGGTGCAGCGGACTTTATTGCACTGTATAGCACCGCGTCAGCGACGGGCCAGCGACACGCTCTGTTGGTAGCGGCACAGTACCTTTGTGGGATTGTCATCCTCTTGAAACTCGACGAAGGCTCGCTGGATGATGGCATTTGCGTTTCTGCCCTGTGGTCGAAGTCAGATGTGTCAAGAGGTCGAGTGTCGCGATCGCGGATCGGCCTACCATGATGGTTCCAGCTTATGCAATTGAAAAGCCAACCGCTGAATTACACGATATGTACCGTAAAGAGTGTAAAGAAAGACGAAGGACTGAACGGACGCGCCAATTACCTCCAATCGAGCCACTTCTCCGCGCTTACGCTAGTGACCGAATGCCAAGACGACCGACCGTCTGTAATCAATACTCAGCCGATCCGAAACTCAATCAATCACTGCAGTGTGCATCTGACAGTATGCAGCAACTCAGCCATCACTCGAGTGGAAGAGTGAAAGCGATTTGTATTTTGAGAAAACCTCGTCCTCAGTTCACAGTTTCGGGATACCTGATAGCAGGCAGCGCACGAGAAACTTAGGCTTCATTCCGACTGACTGCAGCGAACGACTCGAGCACTGAGGAAACAGTATAGCGCTAGCAGATGAATTTCTTTCAAGACGGCGTTGACGGACTCGAACGGTCCAGAACTTCAAGGCTCTCAGGTACCTACATAGTTTCCATACAACTCACTTTTAGTAAGAGTGAACCAAAGCGTTGCCAACGACATCGGACAGACATCAACCTGCCGTTCCGCACGACTTTCTCACTGTTCTCTATCAGCACCTAACTCTTGTCTAACGAAACCATCCATTTCACCACCAGCATATCACATCGCTATACAGTCTGATCAACTCTCGAAGGCCAAGCAGACACACCATCAAAATGTCTGCACAGCAGCCTCAAGAGCAACCGGAGGCAAGCAGCTCATCGAGCGCCCAACCCACCACATCAGGTAAGTAATAGAAAATTTCTCAAAATCCCAGACACATCCACCACACATGTTCATGAAGACCTACCCTAACAATTTACAGAATCACAACAATCAGCAGTCAAATTCTGCGCGCAGTGCAAAAAGCCAGAAGAAGACCCGGAGGAGAAACCACTTAAGGCCTGCAGCACCTGCAAATCTGTCTTCTACTGCTCGCGAGATTGCACAAAAGCACACTACAAAGTCCACAAGAAGGAATGCGCAAAACTGGCTCAGGAGTACTCCAAGACTGCTGTTTTTAAGCCCGCAGTGAGGACCTCGGCACCCAAGGAGGGTCATAAGGGTGGATTGCAGAAGTGGCAGTTTGATACCTAAGGTCCAGGTTACCTGGTAAGGATGCTTGGTTTTTCGAAATCTCGTTATCACAGACTATTGGGACAGGCAGTTGGATAGGTTTGCATGGACACTTCGACGTCCGTTCTGGAGCATATCTTGGAGGTCCGTTTGAGGACTTGATTGATAGGATAATTGCAATCTATGCTCCATCAAGGAACGTGCTCTGGACTGGATATCCCTGCTGCGTGACGAGAACCACCGCTTATGCAATATCGAAAAAGACAGCCAATTACTCTAGTTAAACAGGTTGAAAGATAAAGATGCCAATTTTGGAGCCAACGCCTTTCGTGGATACAGTTCCCCACCTTTGGCGGAAATAACATGACGTACGTACAAGTAGCATTTGCTCTCGTATCTCTAACTGCCGATATACCACCTTGTCCTAACCATCAAAGTCAAAACATGTTCACCAGCGCAAAGACCAGAATCAGTCAACTCTCGAACCACTTTACCATCCCAGCACGAGGCTTCACGTCGTCAACGTCCACCATGACAAAGCTAAGCATCAACTCAACCGTTCGCCTGAACTCAGGTTATGAGATTCCGCTCCTCGGGTACGGAGTCTACCAAACACCTATGGACATTGCCGAAGAAGTTACTGCGCACGCTGTCAAGAGCGGCTACCGTCATGCCGACTCAGCAGCCGCATATCGCAATGAGGCACCCACAGCAGCAGGTCTGCTTAAAGGCAATCTGCCCCGCTCAGAGCTGTTCTTTACTTCGAAAGTGCCTCCTAAGGCCATCAACTATGATGCTGCTAAAGCTGTTGTTGATGAGTCGCTGCGGCTGACTGGACTTGACTATATCGATTTATATCTCTTGCATGCACCCTATGGAGGTAAAGAGAATAGACTGGGTGCCTGGAAGGCTTTAGTCGAGGCTGTGGAGGCCGGAAAGGTGAGGAGTATCGGTGTGAGCAACTATGGTGTCCATCATCTTGAAGAGCTCGAGGAGTGGATCAAGCAGATCGAGGAGAAGGAGGGAAAAGGCAAGGGTGGTGTGTTGAGTGTCAATCAGGTCGAGTTGCATCCTTGGTTGGCTAGAGATGATATTGTCGAATGGTGCACAAAGAGAGGTGTCATCATGGAGGTACTTCTCCTCCCTGATTGCTCGGTTTGCTCAATGAACGGAACTAACGTCCACAGGCATACAGCCCTCTGGTTCGCGCGACCAAGATTGATGATCCTCTTCTTACACCCCTAGCGAAGAAGCACAACAAGACAACCTCGCAAATCTTGCTTCGCTGGGGTCTGCAAAAGGTATATCTAGAGACATGTCACGTTACGTGCTTCCACCTCGCTAACAAGACATGACAGAACTTTGTTATCCTGCCAAAGTCGGTTACGCTTTCTCGTATCGAGGAGAACAGAGACATCTACGACTTCGAACTATCCGAGGAAGATATGCAGACGTTGAACATCAAGGCATACGAGCCGTGCACGTGGGATCCTACTGTCTCTCACGATTGAGACAGACGTCCATAGGCATACGTACACTCAAGCTATCAATCAAGCTTCAGAGTAATAGTATATAGACTGACCTTGCTCTTACCACTTATAAGGGTTTCACATCTGTTGACCGATACTGTAAGCGTCCATCGAGGTATTTAGAAACAGGAATCAGAGTTGAGGCCAGCAAGGTGTGAACACGCAAGTACATGCCTCAGAAATGTCATTGTCACTTCTATACTTTCTCGCTCTTGCAACAACGGTCGGCTCTTAGCGATGGTGAAGCTTTAGGTTAGCTCGGTATAGGCACTTCCGACGATTACTTATCTGCAGATCACAAGGCTGTAGGAGTTCATGGGCAGGGTGAGACAAAAGCAGTTGTTCCTGACCGACACGTTTTTATGGATCGACATTGCTAAGACCCGGAATCTACCTTCAGCTGTGGTACAAGAGACATCAGCTCGATTGTTTCCTTCTAGCTTGATCAAAAAAACTTCTGGAAGGGCGCCGAGTGATTGGCAGATGGAAATGGTGAGATGAGATGTCTCGGTGAGCATGAGAGAAACCACGCAATTCAGGGTCCAGATCGGGAGTCCCGGCGAAAATGGTGGAGAGGGAAAGCCAAGGACAAACGTCCTTCGACGCATCATCTCGGACTTCGTCCTTCATCATCTCGTCGGTGACAACAAACAATCCTTTTCGAACGTGTCTCACCTGGACTACCAATTCTGGAATGACCTCTGGGGTTCCCTGTACATTTTGAGGTTGGAAGGCGAGTACAGGATTGACGCCATGCGAAAGCGGTTGTGAACGGCCACAACGGTTGTCTATCGATATTCTATCCACTGCTGTTCAGAAATGAGAATGCTCGCATACGTCTCCGTGAGAGATGTCTTCTCGTATACTGACTTTAGTGTCGATGTGAACTGTTCTAGGATTGTCTCTCACTCTATATCATCAACCATACGAGGCTTCAAGCATACCATTGAAACACCTTTCCAAGAAACCACGTTCCCCACCCGGTGCAACGTTGCGGGCAAGACCGAGTCGGTCGTAACTGCCTGCATACCCTTCTCAGTCAAACTCATCTAGAAGCCCCACAATGTTTTCAAATCTTCGATGGCAGGATCAGAGCATATTCAAGCTCAGATCCATCATCGTCATACACCCGGGCCAAGTCTTCATTGCATCACGAGAAGCGGACATCTCATATTTGGCAGACAGGATACAGATGGTTTTCTGCTCGCGGAATTGTAAGTTCCGTATTGTGGTTTTGCTTTGACTGTCTAGCAGACTATAAAAAAGGCTTGTCAACCGCCATGTAGACTGGCGAACGCCACAAAGTCAAGATGAATGTGTGCACCCCTCATCCCTCTCAGCTGCTTGCTCCGGCTCATCTGAAACAATTGATGTAAGCTTGTAGCGCCCAGACGGTGAGGTGGGGACAAATGTAGAAGACCGTTGACATCTTCGTTTTTCTGCTTTCATACTTGTACACGCTGATCCGCTCCACATGGTGACTTTCTGGTCTTTTGTTCTCAACTTTTGACTATCTTCGCCTGGACAATAACAAGACGACCCAACGTCACAACAAACCATCCGGCGATTCACTTTGACGACAAGGCCTGGAGCTTGAATCAATCTACCAACGTGCAATTCTGAACTTGGATGCAGAATCAGCATCTGAGGCTATAGATCTGCTAAAGGAAACAAACATCTATAGATTCTGATCACAACCATCGATCTACGACCTAAGGTCGAACAAAACACAAAATGCCAGCGATACATCTAACGACACTATCTCGGAGAGACATCATGGATAATATGACCTCACAAGACAACAATGCCTGGTCAATACTTGCAATCACAGGATCCTGGTGTTTTCTGGCGGTCATTGTGGTGGCCACGCGAGTATACACACGACTTGTCATGGTCAAATACCTAGGCTGGGACGATTTCTTTGCGGTTATAACAATGATACTTGGTGTCGTTATCTGGGGTTGCTTCGTCGGAGAAGCACACTGGGCTCTTGGAAGGCACTGGCAAGCAGTCACCCCGGAAATGCTCGACATGTACAGCAGATGGCAGTTTGCACATGGATTGATTATGGTGTGGGCATTGCACGGAATGAAGATTGCGTTTGCGATCTTCCTACTCCGACTCAGCAACGGCAGACTTTTCAGGAGAGCGCTTTTCACGGTCATGTGTAAGTCCTGAAGGATATCTATATTTGTGCAGAGACGGAGTTGCTGACTTCAGACAGGCTTCATGACTGTATATACAACCGTCTCCTTTTTCACCCTTCTCTTCAGCTGTTTCCCCGTCACAAGTGCTTGGAATGGCAGCAACGGGAAATGTATATCTCTTGAGACCTTCCGAGGCCTGGCCATGGCTTACAGTAGTACGTATCAACATGCGATTCTACACCGCACAAGCTGACATGCTACAGTTCTCGGAATGCTTACAGATGCTTTCTTGGCTCTGATTCCTGTTCCTATCATCTCTGGAATGCAACTCAACATTCGCACCAAGATCTGCCTGCTTCTCGCTTTTGGTATGGGACTTGCGGCTGTGATATGCGGTGCCATCAAATCCTATCATCTCTGGCATTACTTCGAGAATCGCGATCGTCTCTATTACAACAGCTATTTCGTCTGGGGAGCACTCGAAGTATATGTCGGCACCATCGCAGCATGTTTAGTCAGCTTGAGGCCTCTTATTGCGTCCTTCCTCGACAAGGCAAAGTCTACATTTGCTACGTCTGCAGCCATCGCAAAGTCGTTGCACCATGGATCACCTATACCTCACTCTCCCAAATTCGACGAAAAGACTGTACAGCAGTTTAACTCTCTCAACACTCAGAACTTTCCGCATATCGAAATATGCAGCGTCAGCGACTACGAGATGCCCCCTGTGCCAGTCGCGGCTGAGCAACTGAGGATATTCACAGTGGAAATGGATGACAATGACGCCCCGACACCGCTGTCAACGACCCCAGTCGTCACCCCGCCTCAAAAGTTCAAGAGAAAACACAGACCGGCGCCTCTGGATACAGTAGCATTAAGTCGAAGGACCTCATTGGAGTTGCCATGCATGGGCGGAGTCCTCACTTCACCTTCACCAACTTACCTACCATCGGCGGTCGATTTCGGTTTCCTTGATTTGGTCAAAGGAAGAGATCCGGAGACACTATCTCAAAGCACAGGAAGCGAGGTCCAACTGCCAAACAGCAGATTTTCTGCTGCTTCAACATCCGGTGTCAACTCTCCTGCAACAATGACCAGATCCAATACACCCCGTAGCTCCCTTTCCGTACCCAGAATTTGCGGCCTCCTCGCAACTCCATCACCGACTTTTCTACCTTCAGCCACAGGAAGCGACTTTGACTTTTTCAGTCTCATTCGTTGTCGCGACCCTGAAGCCCTTGCCGCCAGCAAATACTCTGATCGTCGGGGGACAATAACATCCATCCCCGAAGATCAAGACGTCGACTTTCCGGTGTCTCGCCGTGCAACTCTCGCACATACTCGCTTCCAGTCGGTAGACTTCAGCGAAGCCACCACAGCGACGGCACAGACTTTACAACGTGTCGGTGCTGGCGAAGTACGACGACGACCCAGCATGGCTCCTTCGGCCAATTCTGCCACCTCTGCTTTCCTCTGTCCACCCGCGTACCCAGAAGAGTTCCGCAACAGCCAGATGTTCTTCCACGTCATGAGCTCTGGCCAGTTCAGAAGCACTGCTGAGACGGCTGCGAAGAGACTTGAGGTCGAAGAGATGCCTCTGAGTCCGTTATCTGTGGCTCCAACACAGACATTAGTTCTCAGAGACCAGGGAGATTGTATCAAATTCAGCCCCGTCTTTGATGGCGGGTTCGCAGATCTAGCATCACGCGAGAGGATTGATTCCTCTCAAGCTGCGTCGAAGAAGGATGAGTAAGGATGGATGATTTTACCTTGCTATCTTTTCCTATCTCGAGTTTCGTTTGTCTTTTTGTCTTATGCATAGCCATGGCGTTTTTCGTGATAAGCATTTTCACTCATCAGGCGCACTGGTGAATTTTTGCCTTTTCAGCAATTTTAGACTTCCTGTACATACCATGTCTTATGGTTACTTTAGATAATGCCCGAAATTTGTTATTCTTCCCACGCTTTTTGCTATCTCCGTGTTAGAGCATCAGTTCAAACAGTACCTTGGTGCGTTTGATTTGGACATGAATACTAGTAACGACTTTGACGAATGGCTTCGCTGTCATCTACGAATTGTACAACAGCAGTGCGAGAATACTTTTTACGCAGAGCCAGACTTCAAATGCGCACCAGGAAACACGGCAAGGGTTCCAGAACCGAGGATCGTGATGATCGGGATCGTCTTTTCGATGCGCTGGACAGATCTCAATTCGTCTCATCGGATTGCTGTCCGTATCACATACTTGATGGGACGTACACTGAACGTGCAAGTCTTCTACACGGAGGGGACTTTGTGGTGGTCGGGGTTCATGTAGTTAGGGTACCGGGTCGACAAAAAGATGGGAGATACGAGAGATATGCGACTCGTGATGGTTGCAGCAGCAGTATCACAGACAGTGGGGTCACACGTGCAACCAATCATACAACAACAAAGCAGTATCATGAGAGACTCATCACAAATATTCTACAAAAATGTACCCCTGATCGAGGCAAATTGGTACGAGAACGAGACCAAATATTGTGATGAGAAAGTGCAGCAACAAAGCAATGATCTGCAAGGCAGAGAAATGATGATAACCGAGATGATGGGAAGCGGACGAGAACGAGAAATGAACAATATCACATATCTCCCGATAGTCGAGTGAGACGATATGCCTGGATGCGTGAGTGGCTGGGCGGACAAGGTAGATTAGTCGTAGCCATGTCGGCAGGTCGCACTTGTTGGGCGGGATTGTTGAAGATGTCTAACGCATGCGACGAGCGAGTCGGAGTGGAGTGAGGATTCACATGGATGATGGAGGGGTTGACGACTACTGCAAGCCACGTTGAGTGGTGGAGAATCAAAGCCCGAAGGCACATCTCCAGAAGGTGCAGATGGTGCAAGAAGGAGTATCGTCAAGCATTGAACAAGTCGCAACAGCTCGAGGAACAGAGGAACGATTCGTCGGGGGGGCTGTGACTGTCATGATGTTTTGTGGGCGGCTAAAGCTGGAGGCTTCGGGGGAGGTTGCGGGAAGGCGGGCGGGAGCGTGCATGAAATTTTGGAGGGCATGGTGCGTGCATAATCGTTCAATTGCTCTATCACGACTTTTCCCACTCTTACTCACCGCCGCGTGTAGCAAGTCCTTTTTAACTGCTCTCTCCCCCTCGCCCACCATGTCAGCAAAGCCCGTCTCCTTCGACTCACACCCGCCTCACGGCCACCCTGAAAATCAGGGCCCCAGCACTCAGAACGTCGACCGCGCATCTACTGCTTCGCATCCTCCATCGACCAAGCCTGACCCCACCACCACGGCATCTCACCCCAAGCTGAACCCTCATGGCGCCAAAGGAAGCGAGCCCTCCTCCTCTTCCTCCGGTTCCGCCGAACTCTCCGACCTTAAAGTAAGACTGAGAAATGCTCTGCGACAATACCCCGACTTCCCCTCCAAGGGCATTCTCTTCGAGGACATTATGCCCATCTTCTCCTCGCCAAAGCTCCACGCAGACCTTGTCAAGGCCCTCGAGCTCGAGGTTCGCGCAAAGTTCGACAAGACCCCCGACGTCATTGTCGGTCTCGAGTCGCGCGGTTTCTTGTTTGGTCCTTCGCTCGCTCTTCGTCTTGATGCTGGTTTCGTTCCCGTCAGAAAGCAGGGCAAGCTTCCCGGCAAGCTCGAGACTGAGGGCTACGAGAAGGAGTACGGTACCGACTTCTTCCAGATCCAGAGCGATGCCATCGCCAAGGGCCAGACTGTCCTTGTCGTTGACGACATCATGGCCACTGGTATGTTCTTCTGCTCGCAACTTCTGCACCTTGATTACAAGCTAACACGATTACAGGTGGCTCCGCAATGGCTGCTGGAAACCTCGTCAAGAAGATTGGTGGTGACATCATGGGCTACCTCTTCCTCATGGAGCTCGAGTTCTTGCACGGAAGAGACAAGCTCAACGCTCCCGTCGTTACTCTGCTCAGCGGTCAGGACGCCGAGAGCCGCGAGAAGGAGCTGCCTCTTGGTCAGACCAAGGAGTCTGCCGAGGACGTCAAGAGCGTGCAAGACGCCGGTGGTGCTGCTGCCAGCAAGCAGCCTTAGAGAAAGAGAAGATAAACAAAAGCAATCTCTTTACGTTCTGTCATGATGTTTGAACCCTGGGAATATTTAGGTAGGTCAACTGCTTCGGGCTGGTCAGTCGCGCATTGTAAAGAAACATTCTCGATACCCAAAACAGCTTTATATATATGGAGTCATACAACAAAAACATCGCATAACATACCTTCTGTTTTCACCTTCTCGAAAACAGTAGCTCGGCTTTCGGTTGCTTCTCACATGACGTCCAAAAACATTACTAGAAACAGTTTCGACTTATGCTATCGTATCTCTCAAAAGGCAATCCCGAGATCGGGGCAGATTGCCCCACCAAAAGACCCCTCCTCAGCAAGCAAGCGGAGCTCAGACCCAAAACCGTGCATACAAACCCGAGTGTGGACAACGACATGCTTCTTCTACGTCGTTCTCTCTTGACATCTTCCAAACCAGTTCTTCTCTCTTTGACATCTACTTGCTTTCCAAGACCCTTGAACCTCAAGTCTTTCCACACATCAAACGTCAACATGTCGGAAATGAAGAAGATCTTTACCTCCAACTCTATGGCTCGTGAGTGTTGACAGCTTTGCTCGAGTTTGGGACAAATTGACTGATTGATGTATAGCTGTTGGCCCTTACGTATGTGACTTCCATTGCACAGAGATCCTCTGCTCAGGCCTGTCTGCTCGGTAACCTGCACGACTCAACCACCATCTCAATGGCGCCAAACCAACTAGCAGACCACAAGAGCCAGCACCCAGATATTCAACTCATACTCAACAAGCAACACCAAGAGTTATCTCAAACTAACACTACCATTCACAGAGCCAAGCAGTCCAAGTCGGCAACCACATCTTCGTATCTGGCCAAATCCCCGCCGACAAGAACGGCAACCTGGTCGAGGGCAGCATCGCCGACAAGACAAAGGCATCATGTGAAGGCATGAAGGCCATTCTCGAGGAGGCTGGTAGCAGCATTGACAAAGTCATCAAGGTAATTTTCCATCACCTACCTTGTATCATCCCTATTCCACCAACCGAACCATCAAGCAACTCACTCCATAACTTCATCACAACCCCACAACTTCATCTCATCAATGTATACTCATGAATCCCGACACTGACAATCAAAAATAGACCACCGTCTTCCTGACCGACATGAAGGACTTTGCCGAAATGAACGGCATGTACGAGAAGTACTTTTCACACAAGCCTGCTCGCAGCTGTGTTGCCGTCAAGGAGCTTCCCAAGGGTGTTCCCGTCGAGATTGAGGCTATTGCTCTTGCGTAATTGTTATAGGGTTGATCTGCAAAAGTCATATCGGCTGTGTATACCCGAATAGGAAGTCGAATACATTTTCAAACTGAGATGCTTTAATATACGTATCATATGTATGAATGACATTTGATGTACAAGGCTTCAACAATGAGGGTCAGGAAAGAGTAAAAAGGTCTGTCATAAGATTACACTGTTCAGCGACCGATCAGTGTGGTACATATATTTTGATTCGTTCATTTCTCATTAGCTAGATGCTCGTAGTGATATACTAGCTCATTGATGTCCACGAGGCTATAGCTCTTGCGGACAGTGTGCTTATCACTAGCCTTAAGATGATGGACCTGCCTGGTTGGCGCAGGACCCTCTAGTCTCTGTTTCTAGCGCCCATGGCAGCTAGAGCTTTGCTGTGATGGCATTGGCTTGCTCAGGCGAAGGTCGTTGATGTTTGGTGGGCTTCATCATAGAGGTAGACGTCTTCCACTCTAAGATCATGTCGTTGATGCAGAGCAGCTTCGTTGTGGTAGCAATTGGCGACTTAGTCGATGGGTGACGCTTCAAGGGTTGAGTTGGTGTTCAGTATCAGATAACGAGAAATCAAGCAGCCCATGTAAACTTGTCAGCCTTGGGCGTAGTAAGCTGGTCATCAGGCACCAGATCGTTCAAGCCATAAACATCCTCGAACTTGGGCAACTCGACATTCCAGCCATCAGCATCAGGCGCAACCTCGTCTTCCAGATCCAGGCCCAGACCCTCATCAACATCATCGCCCACAGGTCTAGAGACTGTCTTCTGACCTTTGAATCTGAAAGCGACAATGCCATTATCCTTCAAGCCAGCACCCAGTAGACCATCCTTATGACCAGCACTCTTTGCCTTTCCCTTGCCCTTTCCTTTGGCCTTGGGCGTGACGTCTCCACCTCCAAATAGATCTGCGTCAAAGTCTTCTACTGGGGCATCTGCTTCAATGCTTTGCCATCCTGAAGTACCGGGATTTGAAGGGTCGCGTGGTTTGGCAAATTCAATGTCGTCTGGTGAGTCGGGTAGTGTTGCGCCGTTGAGTTGGCCTGAAGGGTTCGCGGTCTTGAGAGCGTGTAAGAGCTCAACTTTGATGCTTGAGAGAGTTTGGAGTTGGTAGACGTAGAGAACGACGGTTGTGCGGGCGTTCTTGAACTTGATGGTCCAGACATCGGGCGAGGGATCGTAGACAGGCATTCTGTGGTCGCGTAGATTGTAGTGGATATGATTTGATTCAAGAAAGCGAAGCTGAAACCAGGATTGCAATTGTGGCAAGATATTTGAATGTGGTGTGAGTGAAAGCAAGGAAGGAATGAGCAACAAATGGAAGGCGCATTCAAGAGCTCGCGTTTGGCTGATCAGGCTGGGAAAGTTTACGCGAATCTTCAATTCCACCGACCAAGAGCTGCAACTTTCTGCAATCTGCAACCAACTAGTCCATACCACACATCAGCCATCATGTCGGCAGAGAAGGAGGCCGCTCTCAACGCGGCAGTGCCAACTCCCACAGTCCCCGAGGAGCCCATACTAGCTGCGCCAGAGTCGACACGCCCACCGCCCAATGACCGCCTAAGCATCCCCTTCAACTGGCGACTACCACTCACCACAGTCCTCGCCTCCTTTGCTGGCTTTGGTCTCGGCCTCACCCACGGCGGTCAACTCTCTGGTCTTCGTTTCCGTGCCGAGAATGCCCATCGTCTTCCCACCTCGCAAGTCGGCTGGTACCTCTACCACAAATCAAAAAACTACCACATCATGCTGGGCGGCATTAAAGAAGGTTTCCGCATGGGTGCACGCTTGTCCTTCTGGACCGCCATCTTCTTCGTCTTCGAAGAGGCCGTCGACAGATTCAGAGGTGCCGTTGTAAGAAACTTGGTTGGCTTCAAAGAACGAAGAAGAGAAGAAAGACAGAGAAGATTATTCGGTGATGATGTCTACGAGACTCCGGCCGAACAAGCACTGGGACTGGAACACTTGCACAACGAAAGAGGTGTCTGGGTACAGAGAGACTTCATGAGCACCGTCATTGCTGCTATGGGTACTGCTGGTGGCTTCAGCGCCTGGAACCGCTTCCCTGTCCAGACTGCCGCAAGGACTGCTACCATGGGCTTGAAGTTTGGTCTTGTCTTTGGTCTCATGCAAGATGCTCTCAGTGTTGCCAGAGGAAGACGAGTTGGCTATGTCGAGTTTGTCAGAAGACAGCTCTTCGGTGCAAGGGAGGAATCACAAAACAAAGTCCTTGCCTTGCCCATCTGATCACTTCATGAAGCGCTACAAAGTACACATTCCTGTGCGGAGTAGGACTGCGCTCAGGTCAACATGCAACGAATCTCTCCTCTCACTGCTCTCAAGCATTGGATCACGAATGGACTACGCAGTATGCGTGGTCGCAATTGAGCAACAACCATCGGTCACTCAGGAAGAAGACCACAGCAGTAGCCTTCCTCCAGTTAGTCACGAAACATGTGAATGACACAAGTCGTAGTTCAGGCACGATCTGAAGCAGGCTTGCCTATCAAGGATTTGGTCTGCATGATATCGCATACCCTACACAGCGGTCTCCAACCAGGCACAGGTCCTCTTGTTGCGAAAGCAACACGCTTGTCAGGAAACATAGCGAGCTGTTCCACGAATTCAACTGTCACAGCACGGATTCCTTGCCAGGGGTATCGAGAAGAATATTACTAGGACTTGGTCAACGAACACAATGCTCACAAGCAAGAACCTTTCACGCTTGATGATGGATCGACTGCTTGTCTTTTGGCACACACAAATCACATTCACAGTGTTCTACGACATACATTTTCGAGGGTCATTACTTTGGAAGGAAAGATCGTACATTATAAATGCATAGCTGCCAGGATGCTTAGCAGCCACCAGTATTCTCCATACTAAAGACTCGTTATGCCTGGCTCCGTATTTTTCAGAATCAAAAGCAATCTTTGCAAGTCTCCACTCACTCCTTTCACTCCGACAGACGTGTGATAAATATGTGTCTCTGTGAGGTCCATCAGCTCCAATAGATACTTTAGTTATTATGGAAAGACATATCATGCTAGTGTCGCTGCCACTCTCAAGTATGTCTTTGTACTACTCGTCACCGTATAGAGTTCGGACATTATGGCTACGAAATTCTACAAAAAGTCTTGAGAACAAGAAGATGGATGTGATCACATAGCTTTTGCATAGCTCCTTAGAATGTTTGTTCATCACTTATGATGGTCTGCGCATCAATGTGTATCACGGGTGAGTTGCTGGCGGATTCGCAATTTGGGATAATTGATGTTTTGATTGAAGTGACTGCTATGGCTTTCTCATGGACTAACCTGCACTTAGGTTCATGGTTGTCTGTACCCTTCGAATGTCAATGGCCTTTGCTGATGCTGAAAGCAAATATCTGGAAATCAAAAAGCAGGAAGCAGATGTCGAAGGAAAAGTGTCGTGAAGTCATGAAGTCGTAAGGTTATAAGGCAGTTAGTTGCCTCATAGAGCCTTTGTGTTTTCGTTTTTTTCCATTTTCAACTTTTTTTTTCTACCGTTTCCTCTGGTTTCGAAGAACTCCTGTGTCTTGTGGTAATATCTCGGTAGACAGTTTGGACCATACCGGTCTGGAATATGTTGGAAATTGTAGAGAACAAGAAAGTGGATGTATTCATAGAGCCTTTGGTGGGCCTCTCGGAATGTTTGTACATCGCTTTTGATGACCTGAATGTTGTTCCGTATCGTGGGCTTGGGTTGAGTTTTCGTCGTTCGTAGCTGGCTGATATCTGCAGATTATGTCCGGTGTCATCATTTTTGGGTAGTGTTGCTGTTTGATCTTTTAGATTGTCCGATATTGAGCGCATTGTGTGCCAAGCTCATTCCTCGTCCTCTTCATCCACGAACAAAGGCGACTCCCTAATTCCTCTCGTCTCCAAACGAGCTCGCTCTGCTGCTACTCTCTTCTCTTCCTGCTTCTGCATGTGATATGCTACAACCTTCAAGAATCTTCTTGGTCTGTAGTACGGCTTCTGAGCCGCAGAGCTCCTGGAAAGCTCGTTCATCAGATCGAATCGAAAGTCATTGGGCAGACGCTCGAATCTGTATCGCTGCTTGTCCGAACGAGCGTCTCTTCCGGTAATCGGGTTGGCCAAGCCATTACGGCGTTGATATGCTACAAGTGTAGCTAAGAAGATGCGCAGAGCGTCTTCTGGCCTTGTTGTATTTTCGTAAGCTTTGGTGATCTGGGCGTGTCTGACGATTAAATCTGTTTCCTCGCCAACTTTGCAAGCCTCAAAGAGAATAAGATCACACAAGAGGTAGGCTCGTAGCCTGCGGGCTGTAAGGTAGCAGGTGATGACATCGTCCAGGATGTCTCCTCCATTCTCGTTGACAGCGATCAAGATGGGCTTCTCATGGTCCATCGCCCAATTCGCGAAGACCTGAACACCTCGGATGTCCAACTCGTCGAGATTTACGTAGGTACGGTTTTCATGCTCGACATGCGCCCAACGCTGGGGCTGAGAGAATGACGAAGAACAGATTTCCAAGATCTGTGGGAATACGTTGAACTGTTCATTCTTGCAAACAAGAATCTTTGGTGCATCTTTCTTTGCCGACCTAGAATGTGTTAGCTGTGCTACAGCAAGCAAGTGTTGCATCTGTAGACATACTCGGGTTTGTCATGGAAAAAGTCGTAATCGACAGAGTCCATAGCAATTTTCTTGATCTTCTTCTTCTCCATCTCTTCATCTTCGGAATCTCTGTTTCTTCTCTTTCCGTTGGCCATGTTGTGGACTTCCTGAGATCGTGTGGAGGGAATGTTTTAAGAAAGCTGCGGTCTGGCACAGAAGGGCACAGATCGTCAAGCTTGGAGTGTCATGAGACACAGTATGTAGATGAAAGATTGCTGGACGAGTGATGAGACAGGAGATGAAAAATAGAAAAGTTGGAGATGGAACCTGATGATCGAGGTTAGTTGGACGGAGGAGGATTCAAGCTGAATGTATAGTTCTTGAGCCAAATCTGTTGATGTGTTTGCCTGATAGTTGGGAGATGATCCTCAACAGCACAAGTGACTGGTACAGGTGAAAAGGGATGTAAAGGTTGAAGATGTGATTTGTGAAGGCTTTGGGAATCGAAAGTGATAGGAAAATAAAGGATCCGGTAAGGCAAGAGCGAGATGTGTCTGGGAGAAGAAGCGTGCTTACCGAGTTGGATTTGAGAAATAGGCATGTAAGGAGGAAGAAGTTGAAAGATGAGAGGATATATATTGCGCTTGGAGGAAGGCTAATGAACCGCTATGGAAGATGGAACGGAGAGCGTAGTGAGGACTGTGAGCGATGGAGAAGAATGCAAGGTGAGTGACTTGTGATACTGGGCCTGTAAGGAGTCTCCTTCTTCCGAACGTTGTTGATGGAACAAGAGCAAGGAAGTGACACGAAGGAGGAACAGATGATGGATGGTCGAAAAGTTCGGTGTGAAATTGTTTTGTTGACGTCCAGAATGACCAGTGGCAGAGGTTTTGGTTTGGGAAAGTGCAGTAGCCTACTTGAGATACCGCAGTGCAGGTAAGAGTGAAGTCTTGGTGATTCACGCCAGGTTGGAGAAAGGGCCAGGGCAGGTAGCATTTTTTAGATTGGAGTCCTCAACTATGATGATCATCGCGCCACTCGATACCATCACTGATGCCGGCCTGCTCAGCTGTGCTTTCCTCTCTGGCCTTGATGGAAGCTCGATCTACCTCTGACACTGCAGGGCTTACCACAACCGCATCATCCTCGTAGTCGTCCTCAAAAGCCGCTGGATCAGCCAAACGAGTGTGCTCGGCTTCGTGAGTTCCATCGTCTGCAGATACAGAGATGCCTCTTGGGCCCCAAGCGCGATGGCTGTTGGCAGCTGGACGAATAATGCCTTCTTCTTGGCCGGCTAGGGCAGCATCATCGTCATCATCGTCGTCGTCGTGGCCGGTGTTTCCTTTTCGTCCAATGATCTTGTTGATCAACCAGCCCCTGCTGATATCGTCGCCGTCCACAATACCGCCATATCGCAGCTTGACGCGCTGTCTTGTCCAATATACCCAAGCGAAGTCCAAGTAGAACAGAGTCTGAATCACGCCGAATGTGAAGCTTACGGGGAAGATGTCTTGATGGCGGTCTTCGGTAAAGCTGCGAAGAATCCAGTTGAGAATGTAAAAGGCACGATATGAACCGAGAGTAGCGAGATAGAAGCTGTCAATGACAGTCGGGACAGAGGTTTGGCGGAGAAGGAGCAACTGCGGAAGGATGCAGAGCGATTCGAGGATAAGCGTGAAGGTATAGGGAATCTGGCCTGGTTGTCAACATGACTGCTTGCAACATTCTTCAAGTAGGTAATACCGACCTCGAAAGCGCCACTCTGGGTAAATGGCTTCTTTTGCATGAAGATGGCGGCCACGACAGGAGCGCACACGACCGATCCCACCAGACTCCAAAGTCCCATCTTCCATGCTTTTTCGCGTTCCCTCGTACGGGCATAGACTCTCGTCATAAGAAAGACGATATATAGCGACGTGGAGATATAGAAAATCTTTAAAGTAAAGTTCCAGAAGCCCAGGAAGCTATGGGGAATGCTGAATAGGTCCAGATAGCGTACGATGAAGACGACACAGTACAGCGCTTGCGTAATGAGGGACACGCCTAGACGAACATGGTTAGAAATGGGCACCGGCAACAGTAAGAAGAGGCCACGCACCCTCAGCGCTCTTGTTGGTGTGTATAGACCATATCAGGATACACTTGGAGACGGTATGGCTGACGTCGCCGAGAATGCGGAAGGGATTGAGCAACATTTGGACTCTTGTGAGGTGATGCGTCACGAAGGCATCTGCTCAGACTCGTCTCTTTGAACGTCCACTTCGAAAGTGTCTGCCTATTGTCAGTACCTAGTGTCTGGGTCGAGAGCTTAAGTTCAATGCTGCACCGCCGAATCGTGAAGGGGTCATAATCTGGGGCAGCTGGCCTCGCCTAAACTTGCCCTCCGTCTAGCGGACACGACGGCCACACAGACCAGCTCGCTCTTCTCATCGAGTCACAGCAGTCTGCTAGAGGTTCTGTTGGTCTGTAATACTCTCCGAAGTGTGATCATGGAAACAACAAGCTTGCCTAAGGTGAACTCTTGAGTTCCATAGAAATGTCTTTACAGCGAGGTCGCGTGCCCGACTTCCAGGCGTCGTCCGGAAAGCATCGAACATTAGAACTTCATCGGGGAAGTTACAATGATATTGAAAGCGAGGTAGTGTCCACAAGAAAGAGATATATCTGTACCTTGGTCACAAAAGCTGCATCTAGATAAAATCCTTACAACTCTCCATTGCAAAGTGCATGTTTCGTTGGCTAGCGGTTATAGCCATATGGATATCTCTCGCTCGTCCTGTACTTGCAGCTAACAGCGTGAGCCTTCTCCTTGTGTTTCAACATATCCTCCCATTTCGCCAGGCATACCCAGCAGAATATTTGTTTACAATTTGTCGCCTGTCATTTCATTAGTCAACATCCCCAGATGCATACTCACATCATGGTACTTGCCCGACATTTCATCTGATCGCATCCATCAGTCTTCTCAATTAAGACTTGGCATTTCGGACATTTCCTCCAGACAGTGCTGGCTTGTTGTTGGGCCATGAGTCTTGCGGTTTCACGTTCCTCTTGCTCATGGTTCTGCTTCCCGGCTTGGTCCCGAAGGCGTGCATCGTATTGCCTGCAACTTTCGCCATGGTGCCACTCCGTTTTGTGCTGTAGACATTGCTCGGAGTTGCAAGAGTGGCATTTCATATATCCCAGAATGCCCCCGACTTGTTCTTGACCTCCAGTACAACCGACACGTAGACACCAGTGAAAATCACGCAAGTCGTCGATGATGGCCAGCGTAGCAAATCTGTCGTATCTGGCAAAAGTCTCGGGGTCGGGGTCGCAAGCGCGGCGGACGTCCTCATGGCTCAAAATTGTGGTACACTGTGGGCAATCGATTGTTGTTCGCGCGTTCGAATCTATCTTTGTAGCGACCCATTGTTGTAGACATGAAGAACAAACTTCGGCGAGGTGCGTGCATCGGCTCGATGGCGGACTGACGGGAAACTCAAGAGCATGTAAGGATTCGCAGCACACTGCACAATCTCTAGTCAAGGCTTGCGATTCCGCAACTTGCCTACGGTCTTCCTCCTCCTGTAAATGTAAAGCCATATCGTAGTCGCCGGCTATTTGCGCTGCGAGTAGTTCATCTTCTTCCAAAAGCAGTCTCTGGAGATTTTCATGTGCCAGATTGGGTGCTTTGTGGTCGGCAGTACTCGATGTCGGTTGGTCGACGCCCATAGGTCGTTCAGGTGCAAGGTGGTATTCGGAGCTTGAGGTCAGTCGATTGATGTTCCCGCCAACCAATGAAACCATCTCTGCTTTCTGTTGACGGCCAAGTCGTCTTAGCATAGCATTGCGTCTGGCATTGTCCGCGTCGCGAGCATTACTGCTAAGAGCCACTGGCTGAGAGTGACGATGACCCATGTATATTGGTGTTATTCGAGGTGGCCTGGATCGATCTGCGTATGAGTGACAAGCCGCTGCAAGGCCACCTACGGTATTGTGTTCATGTATAGATTAGGCCTATCCATGATGAGTATCACAGAAACGTTGAATGGCCAAGAATACAAGTCTAGATAGGTGATCATTCTTGCTCAAATCTAAGGGTCTGTCGAAGCTTAGTTGTAGGCTGAAAGATCACGAGCCAGTAGAGCATGGCAAAGGGTTTGGAGGACTTGGGCCTCTCAACCATCATGGCGTGAGAAGTCAAGGGCGAGACGAAACTCAACAGTCTTGGTAGCCTTTCATGGCAGCTACAGTACTAATCAGCCCTATTGAGTGACCATGTCGGCTGACAGGCGGCCACAAAAGGAGACGGTGAGCAGAGCAGAGTGTTGAAAGTTGGAAGGTCGTCATTCGGGACAGACTGAGGACGGCAGATCGGCAAGCACGAGCCAACTAGCAAGAGCCGAGGCCGGGGTTTGGTAGAGAACGGCCGCGTCCAATGCCGAGAGTGGAGACAGATGAGAGAAAGCCTTCCAGAGATACTGTCAAGAACGCAATCTGATCAAGCTCGCCATCCAGACAAGACAGGAAAGCAGGGTGGATGACTGAAGACAAAGCAGTTGAGACAAGATGGGATGGTTGCCGGATGGGACAAGATGAGTTCGGCCAAAGCGCAACGCTCGCTAAGAGGATGACGATTCTGGTTGCTGTGTCGACGGCGTGCAGGTCTTGGATGACAACAATCGAACTAGCCAAATGCACCCACGTTTGTCCATCCCAGATACCATCTGTCTACCTCGCTGCCATACAATCTTGTAGCCAGAACATCGCGTGATTCGAAGACCAAAGGACTACGCACAGAGTCACTCATCACATTCGCTGAGCATCTCGACCAACACAACCAGGCGCCATGTCGGCGACACCAGCTTCCGAGATGGCACCCAGTGTGTCACTCTCTTGTAAGTCCATCTCGACCAGCATACTCATGATCAAGACTGATTCCATACCCAGTCGCAAACAACTTCTGGGGCAAGGAAGACGCCGGCGTCGACCCTTTGCTTGAACGTATGCACAATGCCAAAATCACCAGCGACGAACTCAAGTCTTTCTACACTCAACGAGCTGCCATCGAAGAGGAGTACTCTCGTAAAATTTTGAACCTCGCTCGGAAACCACTGGGCTCCTCCGAGGCCGGCACCTTGCGCATGTCCATGGATGTCGTCCGTGGAGAATTGGAGGCCATGGGCAAGTCTCACCAACACATCGCACAACAGATGAAGGGCGAGCTTGAAGAGCCTCTCTCTACCTTCTCTGGCGGAATCAAGGAGCGCCGCAAGATCATTCAGAACGGTATCGAGAAATTGCTCAAGACTAAGACACAACAAACACATACCGTCAACAAGGCTCGTGACCGTTATGAACAAGACTGTCTGAAGATCAAAGGTTACCTTGCTCAAGGTCACATGGTCATGGGCCAGGAGGAGCGCAAGAACAAGGCCAAGCTGGAAAAGACTCAGATCCAGATGTCGGCCACCAGCAGCGAGTACGAGCAAGCTGTAAAGGTGCTTGAAGAGACGACTGCCCGCTGGAACCGCGAATGGAAGGCCGCCTGCGACAAGTTCCAGGACCTTGAGGAGGAACGCCTTGACTTCACAAAGAGTAGTCTGTGGAGTTTTGCCAACATTTCTTCCACAGTCTGCGTCAGTGATGACGCCTCTTGTGAGAAGATCCGCCTGTCTCTGGAGGACTGCGATGTCGAGAAGGATATTGCCTCTTTCATCAAGGACAGCGGCACAGGCCAGGAGATCCCTGATCCACCCAAGTACATCAACTTCTGTCGTGGCGATATCAATGACAATGCCTCTGATGTCTCGGATGATGCCAACTACTCGGTCGCTCAGTTCCAAAGGACCATGAACCCTGCTTTCCGTTCATCCTCACCGCAACCTTCAACCTATTCTTCCCACCATGATCCCGCTTCCACTCTCGCTCAGGAGATGGCCCTCGGCTCATCGGTCAATTCTGAAAGGTCTCAAAGATCCCAGCAATCTGCAGTCGTTGCTCAGCCACCACGTCGCTCCAGCCAACAAGCTGCACCAGTTAATGCTTACCAAGACTTCCCCAAGGTGCCTCACAATGAGTACCCCATGGATGGTATGACCCAATTCTGCAGGCTTGGTCCTCCATCGGACCGCAGTTCCATCCCTAGTCCTACACGCCCGGAGGACGACTCGCATAGTGAAATCTCGAACGCAAACTCTTTCTCGAGCATCGAGCCTCCTACTTCTCCCATGAAGCTCAACGGATCCACAGTGTCTACCAGCAGTCAGCAGGAGGACAAGACGCTGCAAAAGAGACGAAGTGGCTTCTTCCAGAACCACAGCCCATTCGGACGTCGCAAAAGCAAGCACGAAAATGCTGTTCCTGCCTCAATCTCGAATGCTCCGGCTCAGCGAAACACTTGGGGTCCAGCTGCCAGGCCACAGACCGCATCTTCTCCAGCTCGTCCCTTTGGACGTGAAGCCAAGAATGTCGGTTTTGGTAATGACCCTTTGCCTAGTCCTGACCCGGAACCTGTCGATCCTCGCGCAAACTTCCAGCTCAACATTGGTAACAATGTCTTCGATGTCGCAACACCGGATGCTCGCAAGAGACCAGTCGCTACAGAGGAGCCTAGTGGAGAGCTTGATCCCATCGCTCAAGCTCTGGCCGAGTTGAAGGGTGTTACAAAGCAAGCCTCGACTCGTGTCTCGGCAGATCGCTATGCTGGTATTCCTACTCCCGCTCCTGGCGCTGGCAGAGCATCTCCCTCGCCTATGATTGCAAACTCGGATGCCCGCGCCGCTCAGCGAGGTACTCCACCACCATCGTACGACCAACCGACGAGGCGACTTGGTGCACCACAGCCGGCGTTTACGAGCAAGCAGATGCAACAGACGACAGCCAGCTACATGACTCAGAAGAGGGATATGTTCAATGCTCCTCCACGAAACACGCCTTCTCAGATGGGCTCTCGTCCAGCAAGCAGAGGTGGAGATCCGAACGAGATGATGCGCTCGGCCTCTCCAGCACCTCTGCGCACAAGTTCACCAGCACCTCCACGTGCCACAAGCCCTCGTCCCAGTACAGGATACGATCGTAGATCTCAACCCATTCCTCAAGGACAGGGCTACCGTTCATCTTCACCAAACCCATACGGTGGAGCTCATCCTGGTAGCATGCCGGCAGGAAGACCACGTGCACAATCGACGAGCCCGATAAAGCAACAGCAACGTCCTGGCTTCAATGCGACTTACGCATCTCATGGCAACTCTCCAGTATCTTCTATGCCACGATCTGCTAGCCCGAACCCTCAATTCCGCGGCTCGGCTGGACCGGGCAGCAGGCCTTCGAGTAGCCGTGGTGATCCTGCAGCTATGGCGATGCAGCTGGCTCCAGCAGGCGATCAAGGCTACCCTCCGTCCTCTCGTGGATCACAAGGTGCACCCCTAAGACCAACCAGCACATATTACGGAGCAGAAGGTGGGTGGGCGGCAGCATCGTCGCCTCGCGGAGGCGCTCCTCAGCAGCAGCAACAACAACAAGCACAGCAGCAGCAATTGAGCACACGGGTGCGCAGCCAGAGCTCTGCTGGACAGCGACAATTCACAAAGGATGGAAGACCTATTCTCCAGTTCTGTAAGTCTACACCCAATACCATCAACATGGCCTAAGACTAACACAAGTACCAGCTCGAGCGATGTACATGTACCAGGCAGCCATTCCTGAAGAACTGACCTTTGCAAAGGGAGACATTCTGGCAGTGTTGAGATTGCAAGATGACGGATGGTGGGAAGCCGAGGTGGCTGGCAAGGATGGCAGAAGAGGACTCGTTCCTAGCAACTACTTGGTTGCTGCTTGATTGTTTTTCATTTGTTCTTAAGCCCTTCGCTCATTGGTCTTCCTTATACCCTTCTTGACGGAGAGATTTGTCCGGCGCGGATGGGTGATGTCCTTGTTTGGGCGGCACCCACAGTGTAGATTTTGATGACAAGAATTGATCACTGAGTTGTGCTTTCGGTTGAAGCTTCACTAGTTTGTTATAACTGCCAGTCTATCTGCCTAGACAAGGCAGATGCAACTCTCTCTGCTTGAAAATGATTTTGATACAAGCAGAAGCCATAGAGCTCGAGTTATGAGAGTCAAGATGGTAGAAAAACGGCAATCAGGGTTGTAAGCTTAGCATGGTCGGTGTCTTGGCATGCGACGCCAAGCTGGTTGCTTCTGCTGGCTGTCGACACATACCTATTCGAACCAATCGACCATCTTCAACCACCCTCTCTTCGACAGCGAGCAGCAGAGGCTAATGGACGGGTAGTCGTCACTCATGAGCTTCCCCTCGTCCAACCACACGCAAAATCTTTTCGACAACCAGTCTTCGCAAGCCCAGCAGTCGACCTCACGCGCCTCGAGGCCAGCACGCCGCGGCCTCCCTCCCATCTCGACACAGGCTCCGTCTGCGACCAACTCCCCGGCGACGCGCCATATTCTTAGTCGCAACTCGTCCGCTTCGTCGACCTCGTCTGTGCTGTCGCCCACCCAGCAGCAGCAACAGCGCTCAATCTCAAGTGGGGTCACGTCTACACCCACTTCAGCGACACTGCCACCAGCTCCCCAATCAGCTGGAAGGAGATTCGCAAGAGCTTCTCAACAGCCGCAGTCCGTCTCGGCCTCGCCAATCTCGGCTCAATCGTCGGGCGCGCCGTCTGGACAGTTGACCAGCTTGGTCATTACCCAGCTGAACATTCTGCTCAGTACTCTAAAGGACGATAAGAAGTGGGAGATACAAGCCGAGAAAATACAAAAGGTAGGCGTCGCATTGGCAGCGCTTGTCTTGTGAATCATGACTGACTTGACGGCAGTTGGTGGATGCGCACGGAATGGACGTGTCGACAACATATTTCCGGAGGCTTCTGCAGAGCAATGCTCCTCTAATCTTCTCACAAAACCAAAATGCACAGCGCTCAGCATCAGACAGCGGGAGCTACCCGCTGCTCGTCAGTGAGATGCAAAAACTGACACGCATGCCTTCACAAGCTGCAAAGATTGCCGACGCCCTCGATACCAACACCGATGGCGACCTCTTCAAAGACTTCGACCTATCCACATTCATGGATCACTTCAGACTAGACCCCACCGCGAAGGTCACCCTTGCGCTAGCCTGCAAGTTGGTCTCGAAGCAAGACATCAAGACAAAGGGTATTTATTCTGACACATATCCACCTGAAATCCTCTATTCTCCAAGTCTCGTTGCTAACATATACCTCCTAGCTGACGCGATACTGAGCAACAACTACTCGCCCTTTCTAGAAGCCATCGCAAATCCCACCGCGGACGATATCAGCTCCTCCTTCCTATCCAGCATCCTCTTCCGTCTGATTCTCGACCCCCCACGGCAATGGAATAAAGATGCCCAGGAGCACCTCCTTGGCAGCTTAAACGAACGCTTCGTAAAACTTCGTACCTACCCCTCGAGCGAAGTTAGCGCTTTCATTGCCTTCATGGATCTGATCCCTACCAATACCACCCTCGTTCGCCCCGTACAGAGGGAGGGTCCCAGGGCCACATCCTCAGTCGACAGCTGCAAAGATGTTCTGGCTAGAGTCGACCAAATTTCGCCGCAGTTGGTCGCTGTGGCACTGGCGTATATGCTC
Source organism: Aureobasidium sp. EXF-12298 (assembly GCA_024195555.1). Lineage (NCBI taxonomy): Eukaryota > Fungi > Ascomycota > Dothideomycetes > Dothideales > Saccotheciaceae > Aureobasidium > Aureobasidium sp. EXF-12298. Next base: position 85,914 of record SWBJ01000080.1, on the reverse strand, counting down.
CTCTCTGACGAGTCTTACGATATCGGCGTCTTCGTCTCCGCCGTCCGCCAGCACCCCCAGGCACAAAACATTGATTGGTATGCCGTTGTGAAGGCATTCGACATGGCACCTATGCGCATCACCAAATCGCAGTTCCTGGCTCTCTACAATGCCTTGCTCCCTATTGCCCGCGAGACCGACACTTTCGACATTCAGTGTTTGTGGGGCGGTTCGTGGCTCTCGACCAACGCTCAGCTATCGTTTGTCACCGCCTTCCTGTCTTGCTCGCCTCAGGAGTTGGACGCCTCTCAGATCCCCCGTCTGCGTGCCGCCTTCTCTATGGACGAATTTGCTGATGCCTCTGAAGAAGTCAAGGCCTATGCGCAGAAGGCTGTGAGCCACCCAATGGTGTCCCTGGAAGCTACAAAATTCCTTTTCCATGTCATCTTCCAATCACAGGATGCATATAACCAGGCGCAAAACCTTGGAATCCCGGAAATCGTTATTAACGCCAATACGGATATCTTCGTGTGTGCTGCGTCTGCTTGTGAGAAACCGTGGGCAGCACTTCAGGAAATGGCGCTTAATCAGCTCTTCCGTCCGTTCTTCCACAAATCTCTCCCTAACTATGACTTCGTCCTGCATGCCCTCTGGAAGCACGACAAATCTTGGTTGGCTAGCAAACTGGTTGAAGCTTACAATGCCGACCCAACCTTACTAGCTATCATCTTCGAACACGCTCGTCAACATGCATGGACAGATACTCTCCTTCTCATCACAAACGAGTTCGGACTGGATCTTGCTGCGTATGGACATGGTCAAGGAGAAGTCGATCTGGAAGTTTGGGCCCAGGGTCATCTCGAGATATCGCCCCAACAGCTTGCTGGAGCCGTTGTCACATTCTTGAGAATCAAAGCCGAAGACGAACAATCGGTTCAACGCGATCACCCACATCAGGTTGTGCCTCTCAAGGTCAAGACTGTCTACGCTTTGCTCAATGTCATCCATGGACATCTCAGTGACGAGGAGATTGGTGCCATACAACGCGTCTGCCTCCAGGTTTATCCTCGTCTGATTAATTATGGCTACAAGTTTGACCATGTGATCGATGCTAATGGCGAGAACGGTAACGCTCTCTCCGAAGACGCCGATGCCAAGATGCAAGAACAATATAAGATGATGTACAGCAACGAAGTGGATCCGAGAGGTATGATTGAGCGTCTTCAACATCTTAAGGAGTCCGAGGACCCTGCCGACCAGGATCTCTTCGCTTGCATGATTCACGGCCTCTTCGACGAGTACAATTGCTTTGGTGAATACCCCTTGGAAGCTCTGGCCACGACTGCTGTTCTGTTTGGTGGTATCATCAACTTCGGCGTGCTCTCCTCCCGCGTTACCCTCGGTGTTGCTTTGTTCATGGTTCTGGATGCTGTTGCCGAATATGCTCCAGAGGATTCCATGTACAAGTTTGGTCTTCAAGCTTTGCTTCATTTCATCAACCGCCTTGAGGAATGGCCGAGCTTCTGTACCCGTCTGATCGCAATCCCCCATCTGCGCGGCACAGAAGTCTGGACCAAGGCCGAGGAAGTTGTGCGCCGTCAGCCTGGCCTTGATATGCGTAGTGGTGGTGACTTGCAGCCCGAGCTTTCGCTTCCAAATGGCAATCTGGAAGATTTTGTCCTCGAGTCACAATATCCTCCGTTCCGCAGCATCCATGTCGAGGCGCCGCTCAGACCCGAAATCTACGAGGAGCCTGACGAGGAAACCTCAGACAAGGTTATGTTCGTCCTCAACAACGTGTCAAAGCACAACATCGAGGAGAAGTTCCAGGATCTGCAATCTGCTCTGGAAGAACGTCACCATCAGTGGTTTGCCAATTATCTTGTCGAGGATCTCGCCAAAGCACAGCCAAACTTCCAGAGTCTCTATCTGCAGATTCTGACCATGTTTGACGAGAGGATCTTGTATGCAGAGGTGTTGCGGGAGACGTACAGCAGTGTGTCCAGAATCCTGAATGCTGAAGCGACGATGAACAATTCTCAAGATCGTACTAACTTGAAGAACCTTGCCGCTTGGTTAGGAATGCTTACTCTGGCTCGCGATCAACCCATCCTGCACCGCAACCTTTCATTCAAGGACCTTCTGATTGAGGCTCACCAAACCCAGCGTCTGCTTATCGCTATCCCTTTCACTTGCAAGGTTCTTTCTCAGGCCAAGGACTCCAAGGTGTTCAGACCCCCACAACCGTGGTTGATGGAATTGATCAGCTTCCTGGTCGAGCTTTACGATTATGCTGAGCTCAAACTCAATCTCAAGTTTGAGATTGAAGTTCTGTGCAAAGACTTAGGTCTCGACCATAAGGAAGTTGAGCCAGCTTCAATCATTCGCACCCTGCCACTCCACCTTGAAGGCGAGCTTCTACAACAGTACCCGACTGACACTATGGACGGATTTGGTGATATGCATCTCATGTCTCTATCCAAGAGAGCTCCTAGCGAACGTTTCTCGTCCCAGGATGTCCTCAAATCTCTTCCAGACCTCGGTGCTATGCTTAACTACCCACCTTCCTCGGGAAGCATCTCCCAAGCTCAACTCAAGAACATCTTCCTCGAAGCTGCCCAGCGTGCCATTACTGAGATTATTGCTCCGGTCGTGGAACGCTCGGTCACCATCGCTGCCATCTCCACATCGCAGCTCGTCGAGAAAGATTTTGCCATGGAACCTGATCCAGAGCGACTTTCTTCGTGCGCTCACAACGTGGTTAAGGCACTTTCGGGAAGCCTGGCGCTTGTGACTTGCAAGGAGCCTCTTCGCATGAGCATCTCCAACAACATTCGCATACTCGCAGCCCAGAACTTGCGTGAGCCTCTTCCAGAGGGCTCCATTCTCATGTTCGTGAACGACAATCTTGACACGGTCTGCAAGCTTGTTGAAGATGCTGCGGAGTCACAATCCATGGCCGAGATCGATGCACAGATTCAGGAGTCAATGGAGCGTCGCAAGAGACACAACGAACAACGCCCTAGTGAGCCCTTCAACTTCCCTGCCGTCAGCCGATGGGCCTTCTTTATCCCCGATCCATACCGACAGGAGCCTGGTGGTCTGAACCCACAACAGTTGGCTATCTACGAGGAGTTCGGCCGTCAAATGCGTCTACCTGCTGCTCCTCACGCCAATGCGGTGTCGCAAGACAACACCCGCCAGCTGCAGGAGCTTACCGACAACTACCTAACGAGCCTGCCTACCCCTGCTGAGGCACCAGCTATACCCCGACAAGGACAACAGCAACAGCGTGTTGTGCCCGCACAGGGCCAGACCAATGGTTACATGACCTCTGAGGTTCTTATAGCACATGTCTTCGAGGCACTGGCTGAACTTCAGCGTGCTGCACATGAAGCACCGGAAGAGCACATTGGCGAAATAGGCCCTAGTTCGCCTGTCCGCGAGGCATACGCACAACTTATGCGCATGATTGAAAGCTCTGCTGACAAGGAGCACCTGGCTCTCGCCACTGTGCAGAGAGCAACAATGTTCGCCTACACTAAGAGTGAAACGCGTCTCGAGATCGAGGTCTTTGTTGAAGTCCTGAACCACCTTTGTCTGATCTCCGTTAATACTGCTCGCAACTTGACCATCTATCTACAGACAATCAACGATGACAAGGTCTACAATGGTCCTGTCACTGTCTGTTTGCTGAAGACTGGCCTGCTCGATATCCATCACGTCGACTTGCAAACTTCTCAGGCAATTATGCAGAAGAAGGCTGTCGCTGTTGAGTTCCTGGGTGCTCTTATCGATGAACTGATCCTTAATGAGCACCCAGCTGCTCTTCGTGCAGACTTTGTCCTCTCCTTCGGTGCCCTCGGTCAGTGGCTATCTGAGGATCCCAGCATCGAGCTAGGCAAGGACATCATCAAGAAGCTTCAGGACGTGTCCAATGGCGCACCTCCGCCAAGTCCTCCTGCTTCTGACAAGCAGGATCAACTCGAGTATGTATTCGAGGAATGGGTACGTCTTCAAAGACCCGAGGTCCCTGAACGCTACTTGGTGGCTTTCATTCAGCAGCTACAAAGTCGTAGTTTGCTCAGCAACCAGGAAGAATTCTCTGCATTCTTGCGTGTCTGCATTGAGATGTCACTTGATTGCTTCGAGCGTGAGGCTCTCACCTATGGCAGTCTTGACCACGCTTATATTCATGTTGATGCTCTTGCCAAGTTGGTTGCTTCACTTGTCGCATACCAGAGTGAGGGCGAAGGAGTTCTTTCAGGCAGCAAGACCGACTATCTCAAGGCAATCCTTGGCTTGCTCGTTCTAGTCATGAATCACCACCAGACATCCCGTGCCGTTGATCGCTTCAATGACAGAGTCTTCTTCAGACTCATGTCCAGTCTTCTGTGCGAACTCTCTTTGTTCAGAGCACACCTTGGTGATGAGTACCAGGACCTTATCCTTGTCTTCGGTAAAGCTTTCTTGGCATTGCAGCCCAAGTTCTTCCCTATGTTTACCTTCTCCTGGTTGGCACTTATCAGCCATCGCATGTTCGTGCCCGAAATCATGAGATCGACAGACAGAAAGGGTTGGGATATCTATCTCCAGATTCTTCAAGTCTTGTTCAGCTTCCTCGGGGACTTGGTCAGTACTCAAGAGATCTCGGTTCATGCAGCAGAGTTCTACCGCGGTGTCTTGCGTGTTCTCCTGATTCTGCAGCATGACTTCCCTGAGTTCCTTACTGAGAACCATATGCGCCTCAACAGCAGCGTGCCTGCTGGTCTGCTTCAGCTGCAGAACGTCATCAACTGTGCATACCCTTCATCCTTCCAAGAGCTGCCCGATCCTTTCACCCCAGGTCTCAAGATGAACCGCCTGGAACAAGTTCGTCAGTTGCCACATCTTCGTGGCGGGCTTGAAAACGTCTTGTCCGAAGCAGGTATCGACACTGCCATTGAGAACTTGCTTCAGGGCAAGGACATCAAAGATGACGATGTCAAGACCGTCATTGAAGGTATTGAAACTGAAGGCAAGCCTGATGCTCTGGTCATCAATGCATTGATTTTGCACATCGGCAACACTGCTACCGCTGGATCCTCGGTCTTCTCACCCTCGGCCACTCCCAGCAGAGTGATCGAGTGTCTGCTGCACGAGTCGCGTCATGAAGTGCGTTACCAACTGCTCAGCGCAATCACCAACCAAGTCCGGTACCCCAACGCTCACACCCACTACTTCTCGACTGCATTGCTCCACCTCTTTACTGTCAGCTCTGAAGACCTCCAGCAGCAGGTCGCCAGAGTCTTGGTTGAGCGCGTCATGTCCTCCAGACCTCATCCTTGGGGTTTGCTTGTGACCGTGTTGGAACTTGTCAAGAACAACTCTTACAACATTTGGGAACTCGGCTGGATGAAGGCAGCACCTGAGGTTGAGAGAATGATGCTGAATGTTGCACACAGCTCAGGACTCGCACAGAGTCCGCGTGCCATGACCTAGATTTCGGGGGAAATCTGATCAACACGTTCCGAGCGGTGGGCTTGCGAGTACAACACAACAAGGTCTCGCAATGACACCAATCTACATATTTGCTTTGGGGCAAGCGGATTTGAATGCTTCAACATGATCTTGGGGTCGACATAAACCTGCGACATGATTTCACACACAGAGACGGCGTCCAATCAGCCTTCACTACTCTCACACAAGCTTTCTTTCTCTTTACGTTCCATCTTTCGTGTATAATATTGGGGGACACCATCGATTCGTACCAAAACGGAGTGGTGGTTATTTCTTGGCTTGGGGGGATTTTATTTGAATCGCAAAAAAGAGCATTAGATGGCGGACACAGGGGGAGTAGGCGCCCGTATATGTCAACACAACAGAGAAGATGGAAGCGTGGTTTTTAGATGGAAGAAATCACGATGATGACAATGAATGAAATGCCAGATTCACATGTTCAAACAAAGGATTCCGACAGATCCGTGTTATTATTCTTCAGTGACATTTTAGCTATGGTCCACTGGGCAGGGGCTGAGACATCCACGACGTGCAACAGGCACCTCGGATAAGGGTGAGGCTGAGACGCCAAGAATGACGACAACCGGGAGGGATAACACTGGGAATTGGGAGAGGCAAAGGTGGTGCGTAGTGCAGTCGCAATCGGAACATTGTTGCAACATTCGTGTTCTTTACCAGACCCCTTTGCTTGCATTTCTCCTTGTCGCAGCAGCTGTCGCTCAAAGTCTACTTTCCAGCGCGTAGAAGCCTCGGAACGCTTCTCAAAGTTTCATCGACGTAACGCAACGCAGCGCGACGCCAGCTTCCGTGATTTGGCAATTGCATCCAGCCCCTCATCCACCATCCACGTCGTCGTCGTATCTCGTTGACCCATCCACCCCAAACAATCCACATCACTTCCACGCAACCCACCTTACATCATGGCAGAAGGCTCAGCTGTTCCCACTGCTAGCAAGGGCTCTTGGGGTTCTTTCCTCAAGGTACGACACCACCCTCCTCGTCCTGCGCCTATGTTTCGACTCTGTCCACTGACCTGCCGATACAGTCGATAGCCTCTTTCAATGGCGACCTTTCGTCTCTTACTGCTCCCGCTTTCATCCTGTCGACAACTTCGCTCACAGAGTTCTCGGCATACTGGGCTGAGATGCCCTCAGTCTTGGTCGCTCCCGCCTCGGAACAAGACAAGCAGAAGCGCTGCATGCTCGTCCTCAAGTGGTTCCTGAGCACCCTTAAGCAACAATACACCTCGCGTAACGAGAAGCTCGGCAGCGAGAAGAAGCCCCTCAACCCCTTCTTGGGTGAGCTGTTCTTGGGCAAGTGGGTTGACCACGCTGGCACCACTGAGCTCGTCAGTGAGCAAGTCAGGTGTGTACACATCTGCCACTCAAAAGCCCCTCTCTTCTAACCACATGCGCAGCCACCACCCTCCAGTCACCGCATACAGCATCTGGAACAAGCAACACGGTGTCCGTCTCCAAGGATACAACGCCCAGAAGGCCTCGTTCGGTAGAACCATCAACGTCAAGCAGATTGGTCACGCCGTCCTCCACATCGATCAGTTCGACGAGGACTACCTCATCACCCTCCCCGCTCTCCACATCGAAGGTCTCATCACTGGTTCGCCATACGTCGAGCTCGAGAAGAGCACACACATCGTTTCCTCCACTGGTTACACTTGCAAGGTCGACTACAGCGGCAAGGGCTGGGTCAGCGGCAAGAAGAACTCCTTCACTGCCACAATGTACCCCAATGGCCGCGAAAAGGATGTCATCTACACCGCTGAGGGCCAATGGAGCGGCAACTTCACCATCAAGGATGCTCACAAGAGGGTTGTCGACTCATACGACGCCTCGAGAATGCAAAAGACTCCACTCACTGTTGCACCTATCGAACAGCAGGACCCTCTCGAGTCGCGCCGCGCCTGGTACAAGGTTGCTGAGGCCATTAACCGTGGTGATATGGACACCACATCGACCGAGAAGTCGCTCATCGAGAACAATCAGCGCGACTTGCGCAAGAGAGAAAAGGAGCAGGGCTCTGAGTGGCAGCGCAGATTCTTCCACCGTGTGCCTAACAGCCCACGTTTCGACGCCATGATTCACCAGGTTCCTGGCGGCTCTCTTGAGGCCGACAAGACAAACGGTGTTTGGGAGTTCGACCCTGCCAAGGCCAAGGCAGCGAACCCTGCCTACGACATCTAAGGAGGGCCGCAACGAGGATGTAAATAAAGCAGATGGTCAAGAGGCTGTTGCAGCTGGCAACCAGGGAAAGCGCTGAGAGTAAAGAAAGAGTGAGGTATTTGGGCATCTGGTTTTTTTTCATTACGTGGCTATTGGGAAACTCTTTGGGGGGTGTTTTTCTTCTTCTTTTTCCTTGCTGCCTCCCCTTCTTCGTTTGCAACATCGAAGAAGCATTCTCATAAACGAAATCATATCATTGTTGAACCAAACAGAAGGCTCGCCCGCGGACAATTTCCACTTAGGTCGTGTGATCAATGATCTTCCCACGGACAGAAAGGCTTTCAGCGATATGATCTTAAGCAAAAGAGATTTGACATGACATAGACTTTGCGGGAAGAAGCCTCTGTTGAGAACTGGCCGACTTTTGGAACATGTACATTATTTGGCCAAGGTTCGCAAGGCTGCCTCACGTAGACGGTGATGGATCACTCTCATATCGAGGATTGCTCTGCCGAAACCCAGGAAGACGACAACGAGAGACACGACTGTTCTAATTCTTATATTCGAATTGTTCAATTTTACAGATTTATCAAAGTGACTACCTCTTCCTTAAATGTTGCGTCCACCGGTGACACTGATGGTCTGACCGCTGACGTACGAGAAGTAAGGACTGACAACACCGAGAATGGCTCCAGCGGCCTCGGTGGCAGTACCAGGTCTTCCCAGAGGAATATCCTTGTGAGCGCCGCCGTCGTCCTTGCCCTTCTTCTGGGCACCGGGGATACCCAAAGCAATCTTCTGGCCATCAGGCGTTGTCACGAAAGCACCTTCTTCCTTTGCAGCAGTAAGTCTGGTGGCAATGTAACCGAAAGCTACAGTGTTGCAGCGCACACCGAATGCCGGACCCCACTCTTTGGCGATTGTCTTTGTCAGGCCGGTGACTGCGGCTTTTGCGGCTGCGTAGTTTGCTTGGCCTGCGTTGCCGTGCAAGCCTGAGGTTGAGGAGATGTTGATGATGTTTCTGGGTGCATTGTCTTTGACGCGGAAGTAAGGGGCGGCGTTACGGATGAGCTTGAAAGGAGCTCCGACGTGGAGAGACATGATGGTGTCCCATTGTTTGTCTGTTGTCTGTGTTTCTTGATGTTAGAAAGAGGTTTGGTTGGGAGCTAGAAAGGAGGCAAGCATACCTTGTGAATAACACCATCCCATGTGAAACCTGCGTTGTTGACAATGATGTGGATCTTGCCCTCGCCAAACTCGGCAGTCTTCTCGATCAAGGTCTTGAGGTAGGCGTCGTCGAGCATATCGCCGGGCACAGCCAATGCCTTGCCTCCATTGCTATTGATCGAGTTGGCTACAGCAGTGGCTTTCTCGCCATCAATGTCTGAGACGACGACTTTGGCTCCCTCGTTGGCAAACAGGCGTGCGGTTTCTGCTCCAATGCCTTGACCTGCTCCGGTCACGATGGCAACCTGGCCAGCCAGAAGACCACGAGGGTAGTTGAGGTGGGAGGCGATTTGAGAGATGCGGTCGTTAGGTGCCATGATTGCTGTTTCAATGAAAGGTTTCCAGGAGAAGATGCGAAGGACTGGGTACGTGATATATGTCGAGTGAGGAGACCTACCTCTTTCAACATGCCGAGGCTATTTCGGCCGGTCGTTTGTTAGGGACATGGTGGATGTTATGCGAGTTACGAGGCTTATTTTTGTTCGGATGACACCGGATTCTGAGACCCGGTCACTCTTTCCAGTCAATATGACCAGCCATTCTTCTGGTTGAAGAACTCCATCCCACTCCAAAAAGATTGAGGATGGCTGTCCTTGGTCAAGATCCGAGGTCGGAAGAAATTGTGGGGAGACCTGTCATGACGTCTTGGCTATATCGTTGATCTCTCCAAACGACGGCCATCTCTTTTGGCGAGAAACAGAGTTCAGGTTCAAATCATCTACATAGGTCCGAGAAACAAACGGATACAGGATCTTACACCAAGGCTCAAACTCAATTGATGGTCGCGCATCACTAAGAATCACGAGAAGGAAATTATTTGCACCTGCCGATTTCTAAGCACGGATATTCTGGGGACAAGCCATCTCAAACACTTCTCTTCGCCTTCTCATACCACGACTTGAAGGAAGTTACGGCTGATCTGATCACTTGTCCACGACACTCAAAGAGCTTTCAAATTAGTTCCTGCTCAATATGGCAAATCAAGCCAACAAGGAAGTCGCGGAGCTCTTCAGCGAGGCCTACGCCAAATCCCAGGATGAGCAAGATCCGCTCTCATCTTTCAGAGACCAATTCATCATCCCAACAATCTCAGACCTGCACTCCAAAACCCTCGAACCCTCTTCTCAAGACCAACCACAACAATGCACCTATCTCTGCGGCAACTCCTTGGGTCTCCAACCACGCCTAACTTCTCAATACCAACAAAACTACCTTCAAACCTGGGCAACCAAAGGTGTCTATGGCCACTTTACCGAAATTGAGGATTCGAAATTGCCGCCTTGGTTGCATGTTGACGATGATGTGATTGATGATGTTTGTGATATTGTGGGAGCTAAGAAGAATGAAGTTGCTGTTATGCAGACTTTGACTGCCAATTTGCATCTAGCCATGGCGAGTTTCTATCGTCCCACTGAGAAGAGGTGGAAGATTATGATTGAGGGCAAGGCGTTCCCGAGTGATCATTATGCTGTGGAATCACAACTTCTACACCACAACAAAGATCCTGCTTCTTCAATGATCCTTCTCGAGCCTGCAGACTCAAACGACCCTGTTCTGAGCACTCAACAGATTCTTGCCACAATCGACGAGCACGCAGATGAAATAGCTCTCCTTCTACTACCAGGAATCCAATTCTACACTGGCCAATTCTTTGACATCCCCACCATCACCGCCCATGCACAGCAGAAGGGCATAGTCGTGGGGTGGGATCTTGCTCATGCAGCAGGAAACATGCCCCTCAAGCTACATGATTGGAATGTCGATTTCGCAGCTTGGTGCAGTTACAAGTATCTCAACTGCGGTCCAGGCAGTATTGGTGGGCTTTTCGTCCATGAACGCCATTCTAAGGTCTCTACTGCCTCTTCCTCTTCACGGCCAGAGTACACACCTAGACTTAGTGGTTGGTGGGGTAGCGACAAGAGCAGCCGCTTCGCAATGGAAAACGTCTTTACGCCTATCGCAGGAGCAGGTGGTTGGCAACTCTCCAACCCCTCGGTAGCAGATATGACAGCCCTTCGCGCTTCTCTGGACGTCTTCAACAAAACCTCTCTTGCGGCCCTCAGAAAGAAATCTGTCGCTCTGACTGGATATCTGGAGAACCTCCTTCTTGCAAGCACGGATATTAAAGACTGCTTTTCTATCATCACGCCTTCTGACCCTGAGCAGAGAGGCGCACAGTTGTCACTTCGTCTCTCTCCTGGCCTCCTTGATAGTGTCATGCACGTACTGGAAAAGGAGGGTGTGGTGGTAGATGAGAGAAGGCCAGATGTAATCCGTGTAGCTCCTGCACCGCTTTACAACTCTTGGAGTGATGTACTGAAATACGTCCAAGTCTTCACGGAAGCTTGTAAAGAGGCTTCGGAGAAGAAAAGCAAGGAAACGGAAGGATCGGTGATGGTGGAGGGTGGAAAGGATGACAAAGGCTGGAGTGAGGTGAAATAGATGCGCAGTTTTGCTCATTGGAGGACATCACGTCCAGCATTTGCTTCTTCCTTGAACGAAGTGGCATTGCTAATATTAGTCGTTTCTTCCGCTCGCATATGCAGTCCGTCCCCACATACCCGATATCCTGACAGAACAAAGAGTGGCAGGAAGAGGCGTACACATCCGCGCATAGTGGAAAACCAGTGGCGTTGGTATGTTCGAATCATTGGATGGCTCTATCTATCTTCGTACCCCGCACCTACGGTATCGCCAGCATGCATATGCATGGGTTTGTTATTCCACGCACTGACACGGCTCCATCTTAGCAAGGCTTGACATGCTTGATCCGCGCCTTCCTTTCGCTAACAAAGCTTGACTCTTCTTAGCAGATTCTCGATGTACCAGCTAGATCAATTCTACCCCTACAACTATTTAGCGACTCAAGTTCGTCGTACTTTGGGAAGGCCTTTCGGTAACAACATCAGTAATGAACTTGTCTGTGGGATATTCTTGCGCTTCGTTTGGGATACCAGCACGCAGCGTGGCGTTTGCGGCTTTGGCCCCCATAACACCACACGCTGCAAGTTTATCGGTAGGAAGGGGCGATCAGCATGCCGCGAACATAAGCCACTTCTGTTGACATCGGTCACCATCCTGATAGCATACCATGCTGAATCCCACGAGAATTCCGTCGGCCATCCTAGCGCAGGCTGAAAGATATGTGGCTTCTAAAATGCTTGAGCTTAACACAGCCTTGCACCGGCTCGATATCTGGTCATGCAGGCGCATGTGCACATGCGCTGTTCAAAAGACGCGCTGAGAACCTGGATGCGCCATCTAACCGCTTGAGGTACGTACAAAACATTCTAACCACCGATACAAGGCCACACTTTCCATAAGGTGCTCTCTCCAGCTGCCGCATGTTCACATAACTTACAAGTTTTCTCCCGACGTACTTATTTTGCCGTAACATCTCTACCTGAGAATATAGAATGGCTTACCAAACAAAATTCGAAGCCATACGGACTCAGACACGCGAGTCCGACCACACCTCCATGAGCAGTGGTCATGGAATTGGAGACAAGATCGGAGTCAAGCCCTCAACACTCTCGTGGTGGCAAGCAAGCAAAGTAGCCGGGGTTGTCATGGACATGCTTGCCATAGCTCTCTCCTGCACATTCTTTGTGTACGCTCTCGCGGTCAAGATGCACCAGAATATGCCTATGGAGAGTGCCCAAGTGAAGCTCTTGCTAAAATTGTCGAATCTGGTAAGTATTTGAGAAGTCAAAAGCGGACCAGTTTCCAGAACAGGACTGACAAAAGTGCTACAGGGTCCAACCATCTACCCGATTCTTTTTGCTGCTGTTGTTGGTAGAGCTTTCAAGTCGATCGCGTTCTGGAAACTTGAAAGAGGTGGCAGGATCGAATCGCTCGATCGACTCCTTGGCAGTATGACCATCATTCAAACAGTTTTAACACAGGCCCAAATGAGATCTCTGAGTCTCCTCAGCCTGCTGCTCATAGCAATCTGGTCGCTCTCACCGTTGGGTGGTCAAGCTTCGCTACGTATCGTTGCCTCAGTGGTTCAGGCAAACAATACCACCCGCCCGTTCCAGTACGTGAATACCAGCTCGAACGTTTTGGATGGAATTTACGATGGTGGGGACACTGCTTCACAGCTTGTGCCAGTCAATGCGCTCTTTGGTGCAGCGTTGGTAGGTGCTTCGTCAGGTTCATCGTCGTCTACAGGCCCCATCGATACTTGGGGCAATACCAAGATACCCTGGATCGAGAATCTGGATCCTTCTCAGGCAAATGCGGAGGGGTGGTACTCAATTCCACAGCTCAACTCGAGCGACGACTTTGCATCCTTGATTGGAGTTCCACTGTCCAAGGTCTCGGATACGACCAATTTGACCACATCTTTCAACATCGAGACATCTTACTGGACTCTTTCATGTCCTGTGTACAGGAATCTGAGTGATGGCCTGAATGCAACCGGCTACACTGATGATGCCGCACAAGCGAAGTTGTCAGCAGAAAAGGCACAATTCGAGGACCCTACTGGAACATCGGTCTACAACACAAGCACTTTCTCAGATAACCTCTTTCTGTACTCTGTGAACATGCACAACTACTCAGAACCTTGGGATTCACCAGTCAACACACGGCCGCGACACATAACTTATATGGAGGACAACAACGGTCCTGCTCTATGGGTCGCAGCGAATTGCACTATCAGAACCACTTACGTTGAAGTCTACATGGTTTGCTCATCAGGCAGCTGCACTGCGAATGAGATCCGAAAGTCACGCAAACCGTGCGCACCAGAAAGCTGGACATCACTCGACATCGCTGGAACTGCATTCTACTGGTTCAGTACACATTTCGTCGATGCTCTTGTGGGAGGACACCCCATAGTTGCGACCCCGTATCAAAATTTTATCATTAACCCGGGCGATCCATTCAATATCTCATTTGCTGTGCCGCCTGTCACGGTAGTATCCAATTCTACTTTTGCCTTGCGACTAGGCCAATTGCTCAACACGTATTGGATGGCGATGCTTGCTCCAACTGCAGTTCCTAAAGGACTTCGAAATTCGAACCTCACTGCAGATACGGCAGGTATAGGCACACTACTCCCGAACACGACAGCTACTGAGACACGAAGTGCATTGGTGCTGAAGTGCAACACATTCTGGTTTGTGGTGCTTCTATTGTCGTCCGCTGTTACAGCCTTCATAGGTCTTTGCGGCTTGTTAGCAGCTATCTTCCGCCGCGGACCAGACATCTCATTCACCATCTCATCATTGGTCAAAGACAGCCCATTCTTTGATCAAACCTCTGTGGCAACTACACTCAGCAGCACAGACAGGTCTAGACTCATGAAGGATTGGTATGCCAAGTACGGAGATGTCACGCCTGAGGATGAGGTTGGGTATATTGCTATCGGAAGTGGAAACGTAGCAGATCTGCAGGCAGGGCGTCTGTATAGGTGATTACGAATAGTACTATTTTGCTTTCTTGATGCCCTCTCGGGTTGCAACTCAGAATAAAGTGCCATCACTAGACATCAGAATAGGACTACAAGCATTGAGACTCGCCCTGTGCTGTTTTGCCAACTCTCTCCCGGCTTTCCACGTACCGGCCTCCAGAATCTGAGCTAGACTCAGTGGTGAGACATCTGGACCACAGCTCTGTGCGATTTTCTCGTTTACCATCTTCGCGACGATATCTAACAAGACAACCGTCATTGCACGCCACTCCACTATCACGTCTCCAACCGCATCGTACTCTGGCAGTGTCTTGCCGCTCTGCTTCAGACCGGCTTCCAATACTTCCGGCTTCAGGGCCAGAACTTGCATGTCGACGAACAAGCCGCCGTTCCTGTACTCAGGCAGACCGGTGAGAATATCCATGTTGACCCAGTCTTTAGAAAGTAACCGCTGTATAGCCGAGGTTAAAGAGTAAGCCAGCCATTGTGTAAGCTTGTGGAATGGCTGGATGGGCAGAACTTGCTTCTGATCTGCAAGTACCTTGAGCGGCCAAGCGTCCCCGATAGCTGCTCCAGCTACAGTAGTTCTTCCTTCTGGCCATGTGGGGATGAGTAGGTCTTGTAGCGAACTCCACAGTACTTTGAAATCAAAACCGTCACCAGTGGAACCGTTTTTCAGCATATAGTCTAGATGAGTTAGTATCATCTTCGATCCAAGCGAGGATTGCCGACCTACCGATGAGATGGCCGGGCCTGCAACTCTCATCGACGTAGAATCTCTTGTTCGAGAGCAAAGATCTTCCGAGTCGTCGCAGTAGTTCGGTCCGGCTCTCCATCCCGAGCAGCGGATTCGAATTTGTACTTTGCATAGCATTGGCCAGTTTTTCCGAGTCGAGTTTTGCAAGCAAACGAGCTGGAAGGTGTCAGAGTTAGCATGCTTAAAAACATGAAGACAAAGAACACTGACCATCCACACAGGATTTTCCGAAGATATTCGAATTGAACGCACTGAGACTGGCGACTGCAAGACCTTCGCTACGACCGATCTTGACGCCATTCTCATCCGTGAATGTCCAGTGGTCACCTGCTCCAGCATCGAGGAGGACAGAAACGACAATAACATCAACGACTCGGCGGGCAATTTCGATCTCATCAATGCCTTCAGTCTTCCATTGCTCGATCAGTGGATCTAGTCGAGGGACACCTCCTGCGTTGAAATGTTGCCATCTGCCGTGAGGGGGAATCGTGCTGAACATTTCTGGCTTCCAATCTCGCTGTAGGATATTAGCTATATACCTCAGAATTAATAGACTGTTCATACCA
This sequence comes from Aureobasidium sp. EXF-12298, assembly GCA_024195555.1. Classification (NCBI taxonomy): domain Eukaryota; kingdom Fungi; phylum Ascomycota; class Dothideomycetes; order Dothideales; family Saccotheciaceae; genus Aureobasidium; species Aureobasidium sp. EXF-12298. The sequence continues at coordinate 70,287 of SWBJ01000080.1, read as the reverse complement.
GAATCAATGAGACGACATAGTCTGCAGCCGCATCCAGCTTTGTTGCATCGTAGATGAAGTTGTTGAGATGACCGTTAACAGCTGCATCGTAGACATGCCGGGCTTGCTCGCGAACGCTCTCGAGTGTAAGCAGATATTCTCGGTCAGAGGGACTTGACATGATGAAGGCCGGATATGCACGAATGAGTTTCGTGGAGACCCTCAGAAATCTGGTAACTGTCGGTTGCTCTTGTAATCAGACAGACATGATGGTCTGGCACAATGGGCAGTTGCGGCTAAATGAGAAGCCGCAGTCCCGCAGCTGCACCTGCCCGGCTTCGTGAGCCACCCTTAGCTTATTGCTACACATCATTTTATTAGCAATGTAGCAGACAATTCTTCCAGCGCCAGTCAATGATATATGAGGATTGTCCATGCTGTACGACCTCTTGGTCGGACCCCGTCAAGTCAACCTCAGTTTTATCATGCATTCCACAACAACCACAACTCACATGGCCAGACCATCGGTCAACGTTATCACACACCCTAGTCTCAAGGCAAAACTCAGCCTGCTCGAAGATAGAGCCACAATGCCAGCTGCAGTTCGAAGTCTTGTCGCACAAGCCACTACCATCCTCGCCGTCAATGCCACCGCCGATCTAGAAACTGGCAGCTCTACCGTGCTCGTTCCCGTGATGCGCAGCGGACTTGCTATGGTGGACCCATTCCTCGATGTCCTGACTCCTGCACACAAGGTTGCTGTTCACCATCTCGGGCTCTTCAGGGACCCAAGTACTCTCGAGGCTGTCGAGTACTACAACAACATCCCTGTGTCAGGCAATCCTGCCAAGTATGCATTTGTCGTGGATCCTCTTGTTGCGACGGGTGCCAGTGTCTGTGCAGCAATTGACAGTCTGAAGTATGTTATCAGGATGAGGAGTTACTAGCGAGGCACTCGATGCTGACTTTATTAGACGTTGGAAAGTCGAGAATATTATCGTTGTCGCTTTGCTCGCAACCAACGAAGCCATTGAGCGAGTCAAGAAGCACTACGGCGATAGTGTGCAATTCTTTGTTGGAGATATTCAAGCTTTAGACACAAATGGTCGGATTACGCCAGGCGTTGGTGATATGGGCGATAGACTGTACTTCTAGTTAGTGTGGTTATGTGTGCAGGTAGTGTAAATGTCTAGTGATCTCAACTACAATATCGAGATTCACGTAAGTGCACTGACAACTTCAATAAACATCACTGTTCGAGGCTGTCGACCTCTTGATATGTGTAAATCCATAACTTTGTGCTTACATGTATGATTCGGTGAAATTGCTTATGGTCATGTGTTTCCAAGAACAAGTTGATGTTTTGCACTTTTGGCGCTCTCACCGCCACGAGGTCATTTGGATGGTCTGACTGCTGCATGAACAATGTTCAGCAGGTGAGTCCGTTTCAGGACGTGTTTCGGCCTATCTACAGTATCCAGTCGTTCAAAAGGTGCTTATCGGTGCGGGTATGTGACAACTGCGGGCGGGAAGCTTCGAATCCCTCAAGCCCGCAACACAGCTCTCTTCAGCCGCAGTCCGAGCCGCAAGCCCGCACCTTCCGGATCGACCACCTCGGACATTCGAGCAAAGGTCACATAAATAAACATCGCTCGCAGGACTGTTGCCAGACATATTGATCTTTACCAAGGACATTTTTTTATTCCGCTGTTTGGATATCTGACTCGATCATAAATCAATAAATCATGGCACCAACACAAGTACTCATCCAACCACCATCAGTCATCGGTGAAGAAACGACTAAGATTACAGTGTGTTTATAAGCCATACTTTTTGAATAATACAGCAATGTCTAACTCTGATGACAGCTCACCACATACCCAAGATCGAGCGGTGTTGCTCCTGTACCATTAAACTGGGGTGCATCAACACCAACAGAAAGAGGACCCATACTTGTATCACGAAGCGGTGATTCTCTTTTCTACCGTAATGCCATTGGAGCCCACGGCGGATCTTACTCAGTCTACAACGCACTTGCTATTGCATCAGGAGATCTACCGCGAGACTTCAGACCCAACTTCAACAACACTCAGCCCACATTCGACTTTGACCAGCAAGCAGCATGGAGCGACAAGAAGAAGATCGTTGCCATGGATCCTTATGGCCATATCGTCTCTGATGCATTCGCGTCAGATATCAAGCAAGGAAAGGACGTCCGTCCGACGATCGCCATTACCCGTGCAACAATGAGGGTGGCCGAAATCTCAGAGGCTGTCTCAAAAGGCGTACTTCCAGTGGATGGCGATATTGTGCTCAACTCTTTCGGCGATGTGAAAGTTACGAAGGTCGCTGTTGAACCAGTATGGTATCTGCCTGGTGTTGCTGAGCGTTTCGGAGTTACCGAGAACCACTTGCGTCGAACACTCTTCGAGCAGATGGGCGGAAGTTATCCTGAGCTCATCACTCGCCCTGACCTCAAGGTCTTCCTTCCTCCTATTGGCGGCCTGACTGTCTACATATTTGGGCCTCCAGAACGCGTGTCTGACCCGAATGTCAAGCTCGCCCTACGCATCCATGATGAGTAAGTCAATTTGGAGGAACACCACGGCTATTGGTGGCACCAGGTTTACTTCATAGGCTGTGGTGTTTTAACCGTACAACTTTTGGAGTTCGTGCTAATTTATTTTTGTTCTAGGTGTAACGGAAGCGACGTTTTCCAATCCGACATCTGCACTTGTCGGCCATACCTAGCATTCGGTATCCAAGAAGCCATCCGAGAAGCACAAAACGGCGGCAGCGGTCTTGCCATCTATTTCCGCAAGGAGGGCCGTGCCTTGGGCGAGGTCGTCAAGTATCTCGTGTACAATGCCAGAAAGCGTGGTGGCGATACAGCAGACAAGTATTTCCAGCGAACGGAAAACATCGCAGGAGTGCGCGATATGCGTTTCCAAGCCTTGATGCCGGATATCTTGCACTGGCTTGGCGTTAGCAAGATTGACAGAATGCTGTCCATGTCGAACATGAAGTACGATGCCATTGTCAATTCTGGCATTCCTATTCTCGAACGAGTGCCAATTCCTGATGGTAATACCACTGCACCTTGTCAGCGATACATGGACTAACGGGTTTCGCAGATCTTATTCCAGAAGACTCACGTGTCGAGATTGATGCAAAGATCAACGCTGGCTATTTCACTACTGGCAAGCAATTCACTGAGGCCGAGCTCAAGCAAGTCAAGGGCCGTGGTTGGGAGAAGTGGGAAGATGTCGTGGTAAGAGACATATTTCGCCGGGCAAAGCTTCGAGAACAAACGACTGACAATAAACGCAGCACTAAACAACGCCGCATTCATACTATGTCAAGAGTAGACAATTAGGACGTGGAGTAATCGAGCATTGGCCAAGGCGTTAGGAGCTCTGGGATTGCAAGGCAGTTAGCGTGTATCGAAACGTGCCTCAAGCGGCAACACCTCTTCCTTCACTCGTCCAATCAAACTTTTGTAACAAGCGCCTCCGCTGAAGTGCATTTTCTTTCGTGTCGCAAGGAACTCTACCCTGCATCTCCATTTTTGCCGCACGCAGTACCGTCAACATAGCGATCTGCGAGACACAATTTAGTAAATGCTCTGAAAGCCCGACGCAACCTACTTACAGAGTACTCGCTAGGTATTTGAGAGATGCAAATCTCATGGGCACGTATAAAGGTGTCACAGGCAGTTATGACCCGATCATTGATCTTCTGCTTCACACGATCTACAACAAGAACCAAGGGCAGACTGACGTGAAACAAGTAGATCCCGAGGTAAAATGGCATGAATCGCAGACCTGGATCAAGGTCGAATAATTCCCGCATTGGAGTCGCAGCGTCTATAGCGTGCTTAACGACATTCTTGAAGCCTGTCGAACCTAGCCAGTTGTCTTGTTGATCCAGTAGTGTCAGGGGATTCCATTTACCCTCGAGAATGATGTGGAACACAGGTATCAAGAATTCGGCATAAGCAAATACGACTGCGCTGCGAGGATCTTGAAATCTGGGTGCTTGCATAGAAGACCTGTCCGTTATTTGTGAGCCGTCGCTTTCCGCTCTTTGAGATCTTTCGGCAGCATCTCTCATGGTTGAGATGCCGTTCTTATAGTCATCTAGCTTTTCTCGGATGGCGGATCTCCAATTCGACCAGTCATTGGTCGTATGTAGAGAAATACCAAACCTAGGATGATTTTGTGCGAGAGTGAAATACACCGTCTCGCCCAAGAGAGCCATCAGAGGCGTGAAAAATTGGAAGAAGTCGGTTCCTGTGCAGTAGTACCAAGGCCCATGGCCAACTGCATCTTCATCTTGTTCTTGATTACTCTGCCAGGAAAGCTCCGAGATCGGTCTCTCTAGGCTTGAGCATTCGGAGTCAAGAAGAGAAAGTGGTTTGTTGAAGAAGAAGGACATATGCCGGTCACAGGTATATAAATACCACCACAAACGGTTGCGTTCTTCAGCCAAAGGGGCGTTCCTGCCAGAAATCTCACGGACTCCTCTACGCGTGTTGCTGTTACGACTCTCTTGGGCAGATGCAGAGTATATGGCATCTTCTGGTCCGTAGCCATCGTGATCGAGTAACGGTTGATGCAGATCTATCTCTCTGGCTAACGAGAAAGCCATATTCCACCATCGGAGGCTCGCACGGGTGAATGCGCTCGCTGAGGTGACCATGGCAAGATGAACGTATGCCATACACTCGTCAAGATACTGAGAGGACGTTCCACCGGGGCTCACATCATTTAGGCCTTCATACCCACTAAAGGCCATCTCACTCAGAGGCTTGAGCAGATTGGTGACAAGCTGTAACAGCTTCCTTCGAATATACTTACGCTTACCAGAGCTGGAGCTCAGCAAAGATATATCTGCATTCTGAGCAGAAAGCCACAGCATACTCGCCAGAAGCACTTTGCTCGTCCGTCGCGGATTGATCTGAGTAAGGAATGAATCCTTTTGGAAAACTGAGCACGGAACGAACAAATTTTTTGGCGCGCCATGGAGTGACCAGAGCTCAAAATAGGCCTCAAGAAGGCTGAACGACAGCGTGTCCGGCATGAATTGACGAAGCATTGGTAACAGAGGGTCCAGAACTGGGTAGTGGCGTTCTTGCGAAGTATGACGAGTCGCGAGCGGTCTCTCATGGCTTCGGCTTGCTACATCACTGATCTGACGCTCTCTACCGGACATCGTCGGCCTGGAGTACTGCTGCGCTGGTGAAAACGTAACACTCGAGCGTTGGTTATGGTCGCTCGCTGCTGTAACGTTATTCGCCAAAGTTCTATTCAAGGTGAGATTTGGGGATGAGAGGTTGTGGCTCGAAGCACCAGATCGTCTGGCAGGCCATGTCGTTGAGACTTGCTGGTGCGTAGTTGCGGCTCCAATGGCCTCGCTTGTCAAGTCATTGAGATCTTCAAAAACAGCTTCAAAAGCGTCCAGACTCCAAGCGTCTGGCATCTGAAAATCGACAGCCGCGGATGGCACGCCAGATACATTGTCAGCGCCAATACCAAAAGAGGTAGTGCTTTCTGCTTGATTGAGGCTACCCGGAGGGCAGCCTTCGGTCACACCATTGCCACGTTGTGCAGACGGGTCGTTTGTTTGTGCGAGTCTTTCAGATCTGGTCGAATTTTGTGGTCGCTCAGTGTTGGCTGCCAGAAGTCCGGACCTTCCACGACGCCTTTGCAACCTTCGATATTCGCAATCGCGCTGCGTTCCTTGACAAAAATCAGCATAGCACTCTTGGGTACTGCAGCTCTGTGAATATGTAACTCACGTGAGCAATAGCCGCAGGGCTGCTTTCCATCACATCTTCTTCGGGACTGGTTGCAATGGTCGCAAGCTCGACTTACACGCCGCCGAGAAGTTGCCTCATCCTCGGTACGTCTCTCATCACCTCCGGTGTCACTTGTGTGTGATGGCATGTCTTGGTTGTGAGCCGCAGTTCCATGTATCCGCAGTCAATACTTGCGGTGTCCGGCTCCTAGAGGGTTGTCCGATTGATAGGTGTGCGGCAAATTAGTGCGGGAAACGCGAAGATGGAACCTTGGAAGTTCCGCAAGCCGCAGCAGACTGATTAGGTCAGCTTCTACTCCGTACAGAAGGTGCAATGAGGAGATTCTCGACGAGAATAACTTTGCACCCAATCAACTTCTGCAGCCGTGTCTTCACACTAATGATCAAGATCAAAGGCCGAGACGAAAGATGATACCGCAACATCATCGAAACGTGAAGCAATGGAGATGGCTGGGTTATGCAATTGAGGACGAAGCAGTTACGTAAAACGTGAGGGGGTCAAATTGCGGGGGAGATGGCCGCCCAGCCGACCGTCCTGCGGCTTCTTTGCGGAACTTCAGCCCAAAGCCGCATACAACACCAGATACTCCTCATTCACTCTCTATCTTTGACTGCGACAATGCAATGACGCCTGGAATGCGGCTCTACATACCTCCAGGTTGATCATGCTGGGAGAGGTTTAAAGTACTCCTGCTTTGCATGTCCGAGATGCTTTTGATTTTGTCCTACGACTTGCATCAGAAATCTGCCCCTTACAAGCTTCACCTAACTCAACACCAATATGAGCGTCACTGTCACAACCTCTTCTTCTGTTGACAACAAATCACTTGTCTATAGATTCAATGCTAGAGATGATAAGTCATACGATCAGGAGTCAGACAAACTTGTCCTCCTGCCGAGCAGCAACTACCTGCTTAGCAACCTCACCATTATTCGTGACAAGACAACGTCCACACCTGACCTGTCCAGAGCATTCCAGCGTGTAGCGACTCAAATCATCGCTAAAGGTGAATCAATCCGTGGTAGCCGGGATGTTCATGCGTTGCTAATTGACGTTTGAAGCATGCGATTTCTTGCCTGTTGATGAGTATGAGGGTATCACGCCAACAACTTCGGCATTCACGGGTGTACGACAGACCGCCAAAGTATGCGGCGTCAGTATTCTGCGTGCCGGTGCGAGTTTCGAAGAGCCACTTCGACAGGCATACAGGTAAGTCCACCATAGGTTGCCCGCTTGGCGACTCTAACACACTTGCAGTGGACCATTGAGCTTTGGCAAGATTCTGATTCAGAGAGATGAAGAGACGTGCTTGCCAGCACTTTTGTATTCAAAGTTTCCATCCGACCTAGCTGAGCAAGGTAGTAAAGCAGTGTCTCATTTTGACTACGTTCTTCTAGCTGACACAATAAGTAGCGGTCTTAATTCTGGAACCTATACTTGCGACAGGCGGCTCAATCTGCACAGCTATCGACCTTATCATCAGCAAAGGTGTCCCTGAAGATAGGATCATAGTCGCAAACTTGATCACTTCACGGAAAGCGATAGAAATTGTCTCCAGTAGATATCCCAAGCTACGCCTTGTAACAGCAGCAATTGATGAGAAGCTCAATGCGAAGTGGTAAGTTGTACCAATAAGTCCAGCTTCGAAGGTATCTAATAGAATTGCAGTCAACTAGAACCCGGGGTAGGCGACTTTGGAGATCGCTTCTACGGCACGACATAAGATCCAGAAGTCGGTGTGAATTTTCGCCTGCGTACTATAGTTCCGTGATAAGTGGCATCGGTAGCACGTCTTCAGCTTGCGGCCAGCAGGACCCAAGCTCACGGAATGGTTATTGTCGATTTGCACGCTCTGCAGCATCGCCTTCTGCAAGCCATTGACTTGCGATAACCAATTGCTGTATGTTGATGTATTGCTTTATCGACATTGGTATCACAGATAGCCACATGAGTGCTTCTGGTATGGAACTGTGAATCTTGTTCGCCCTGAGCGCAAGCAGATGTCAACATTTATATAGAAATCTGATACTCTTTACTTACCGAGCAATCTCCATAGCTCCTGCCGACCAAGGCGCATTTTTTGTAATCGCCGTCACCTGTGTTGACGCAAGCGGAGCATCTTGGTCAGTAAAGGCCAGTAGGTACAAAGCAATGAAGAACAGCTCATTCATCAAACAGAGGGTGAAAAGAACAGCCTGGTCACGTCAGTCCACTTTTATGACCGATGGTGCCATCGTCACCACTTACCTTATTCGAGTAGTACAGGTGTAGTAACCAACTTCTCCTAGGATCAACCTTTTTGTGACTCTGACCACTCCCACCCATACTGAGCGTAGCATACATGTGTACATAATGGCTCGCTAGATCAAGACTGATAAGTAGCTGGAACGATATAGCCCATCTTGGCATTGCCGTAGCTAGAAACACAAGCAGGCAAGTAGTTGTGCATCGGTCGGTGACCATATCAAGCACAGCGCCGAATCTAGTGCCTTGATTCAGTCTTCGAGCTGCATAACCATCTAGTGCGTCGAGGATACACGAGATTGCATAAATAGCGCTGCAACGACGAGGATGGACTGGCATGAAGTAGAGAGACACCACAGCGAGAACGATCCGTGTATAGCCTAAAGCCACGCTCAGTATCAAGAGACTTCTACCTCGTGTCCGACATACCTATCAGGTTCGGGACGAACAGAAAGATGTTCTCTCGTATATTACCGGCTTGTCTTGGCTGCAGGTTGAGCGCTATGCGATCAGGTGTATCGGTCTGCATGTCAGCGACTCTCTGTCGTAAAGCATTACGATCCATTGCCAGCTTGCAAGTGATGATCAGCTGCGAGTGTCAACTGAAGAAGGTGACAACAATCAAGAACCGAGAGATCGAATTGTTGTTGCCTAGCCAAGACGTCATATGCAACTCGGCCGTAACAGACGGTATCTCGGGCCTTGGTATTTGTGCAATTTGTGCCCAGTCCGTCCTGGTTACGCTACAAAGGCCGCTAGACTCGTCAGGCATGAGGAAAATGAAGGGTAGTAGCTTGTATGGGTTTGGACAAGAGTTCGTGTTTTGATTATTCAAAGTTTCGTCTTTCCGCCGAAATAGTGCTAAGCAGCGTGCATCAACTCGAGTCTTGTGCTCGAAACAGACAAACTTTTTGCTGGCCATAATATTCTTGAGTGAGCAAGCTCAAGCTTCTCTCGTCGCCGGCATTTTGGTCATCGGCAGGATATCCGCTTCCTTGGCCTTCTTCTCATTGATCTTCGCATAGGCATATACCAGACCGCTCACGAATCCAAGGGCGATGGCAGTACATCCGCCCAGCGTGACGGGGTTTCCGAAAAACAACAGACCGCTGATTGCCAAGGGCAACTTGTTCAGAGCACCAACCATAGAGTACGTTGTCGAACCAGTGACACGTACGCACCAAGCGGATGTGTACGAGATGAAAACCGAGGACAACCCAGAGATGATCATCGCACTGATCACCCATGAGCGATTGTCAGCTGGGAAATTCAGAGCAACGTTGGCAGAAGACCAGTCCTCGAACAGCAGCGAAAACACCAGAAGAATGGGAATACTCAAAAGATTGTTGTAATACATTGCTATCAACATGGTCAGTAAATGTTGATTCGTTTTCTCTGCGATGGGACCTACTGTCGAAGTCTTTGAAATTGGTGACCTTGATGCGGACCTTCATAGCCAGAACAAAGACGGCGTTGCAGACACAATTAAATGCCATCCAGACATAGCCTGGATTGAACATAGAAAGCAAGCCTCCGTCACTCGCAGTTCCAGTAGGTTGAGCCGGTGTCTTCACATCTGCCCATGCCGCAACTCCTGAACTCAATACCATCAAGCCGAACGATATCAGAGCCATGCGTGTCACTGAGCCTCCGAAACAGAGCACTTCGCCGTAAGCAATGCAGATGATGGTCAAATTCTTGAAGATTGTGTAGACCGGGATGGTGAGATATGCAAGTGCCTTGGAACCTGTATAGATCATGCCGACCAAAAGTGCAGAAATTGGGAACCATTTCTTGGCTTGATCCAGGTTGAACTCGCGGTAAGTGATCAAACCTCCACGTTTGCAGCTCTCAATTGTGACAAGACAAATTACACTCTAGGGAGAATCAGCATTATACCTGTCGACATTGTGTAGATACAACACACCTGAACACAGAGGAGGAAGAAGTTCAAATTGAAGTCTCGCCCGCCGAGAACATATTTATTCGTTACAGTCATCAAAATCGAGCTTCCGCAGTAAGACAGGATGGCAACCATGGGTGAGTTGGCCAAGCTAGCATTTGGCGTCTTTGGCTCCACGGCTGATGCATTGTTGTAATTCTCTTCATCTTCGTCGTTGGGGACTTTCGCATAAGACTGATTGGCAGCCATTGTGGAAAGCTTCGGCTTTGGTGGTTCAAGATGAGACGCGGAAATGTCAAAAGTCAGAAGAAAGTTTTGTGTTACAGAATTCGATGAAAGGGATGAACCACGTCGTTCGCGATAAGGAGATTGCGCAACACTCCTGTCAGGGGTTGAGATGATGCTGCAACTGCCCGCGTTGGCAGAAAGAGGCTGAGCCTCCTTGCCGCGCAACCCGAGCTTATCTAATCGGATCTCAATCAGACAAACCGCTGTCAGGGTGGCCACACCAGCGAGAGTTTCAAAATAGTTTATTATTTGGAAAAATTTTGTTGTATACGTTCCTCTCGTGGCCTCAGAACAAGATAAAGAGAAAAAGGTCTACTCGATGCTTAACAAGATTCAAAAAAAACTCGGGATGCAACGCAAAGCGGTGTTCGCTGTTACCATTCGTACTCGCTCGCTTCAACAACCGAATTGCACGATGAGTTAATGACCTTTTGCTTACGATCATTTTCTACTCCCGGTGGTTGGCGAGTTCGTCACCTTTCCAAACCCTGCTTCACAGACTTGGTACACAGACAACACAATCATCATAGGCCTGTGTATACAAATCAACATGGTGAGGATTGACTGCGGTAAATAGATTTCCCGTTTCGCGACAACAACCCCACACTTTTGTTTCAGATCCAACTTTCTGAACTGCTCTTGTCCCTCCTCTTCTCTAGCCCATCTTTACTTAAGATTTACTAGTTCATGCGGACTCTCGCCTGTTGTCACAATGGTCTGGCGCTTGGCTGCATGATGAGTTCAAGAGTTTCTCATCGCATGTCGCGTTATACGACCGTCCAGTCTTCGCACGATATCCCAGAGACTGTAAACGAGGTACATCACACATGTATACTTGCGACAAGTCCTGGATTCCAAGCTGCAACCCACATCATAGCTGTTGAGATGTCGGCTAAGTAGGTAAGTTTTGTGGTCTCGTACGGAAGATCTCAAAGCTCGTAGGACATTATATGAAGGTTCAACTTCGCTCGCAATGTTCTGTTTGTTCTCGGTCGTCTCATATTTTTCTCGACCGCTTGTCTCGATAGAAACTATGCGTTACAATCTGTCTGATGGTCTTTTGACCCTTTCGCTCGTTAGCACCGTATCAGGCACATCACACTTGCCTCGATACACCAACTCGACAGGGTCTAAAGTCATTTGCAATGGCACGTTCTCACGTATCTCGGCTCAGACTTGGGTGGATGGCATGAACCCAGGATGGAATCTGGGCAACACTTTGGATGGCATTCCTGATGAAGGAGACTGGGGCAATCCGCCCGTTGTACCTACGACCTTCGATGACGTGAAGAAGGCTGGATTCAAGGGCGTTCGGCTACCAGGTGAGATGAGGTTTGCGACATCTCTCGAGTGACAATACTCTGACTACCACAGTGACATGGGCATACCATTTTGACACCGAGGCTCCAGACTACACAGTCAACCCAGCATGGCTGCAAAGAGTATCTGATGTGGTTGACATGGTGCTCGAGCGCGACATGTATGTCCTCATCAACGTCCATCATGACTCCTGGACATGGGCCGACGTGACCCAAGCGAATGCGAATTACACTCAGATTGAAGACAAGTTTTATAAACTGTGGTTCCAGGTCGGAACCAAGCTAGCATGCAAGTCAAGCTTGTTGGCTTACGAGCCCATCAACGAACCTCCAGGCACCACAGCAGCACATGCAGCAGAACTGAAAAAACTTGAAGGTTTGTTTTTAAAGGCTATCGCTGACGCTGGAGACTTCAATCCCCACCGTGTTGTCACTCTCAATGGTCCCCAAGAAAACAGCGACTTGACTTCACAGTACTTTGTCCGCCCAACCAACATCAGCAATCCCTGGGCAATTCAATATCACTACTATTCGCCGTATCCGTTCATATTCTCTGCATGGGGAAGTACGATCTGGGGGTCAGACGCGGACAAGGCTGCGCTCGAAGCAGATATCGCCAACATCCGCAAAAACTTTACCGATGTGCCTCTAATCATCGGCGAGTGGGCTGCATCGCCAGTAGCAACTGAGACAGCAGCTCGCTGGAGATACTTCGACTTCTTTGTTCGCACGGCTTCAAAATACAACACTACCATTGTGCTGTGGGACAACGGCGCCGACTTCTTGGACCGTGCAAACCACGTCTGGCGCGACCAGACTGCTATCGACATCTACATGACTGCCCTTGCGGACGAGGACAACGCCCTACCTGATAGCACCACCGACCCCAATGCGATAACACAATATACCAGTGCTAATCTCTTTGTTCGTGTCGGTCAAGACGTGACCTCTCAAACACTTCCGTACATCCTCCCTACAAACACCACACTGATTTCGATCTCTGGACTCAACGGTACATCGCTGGCCAGAGGTGCTGATTACGCAGTAGCCGGTGACAACATCATCTTCTCAGCCTCTTTCCTGCGAACCTACTTCACCCCTTCTACCAGCCCAGGCTCAATCGCTAATCTCACGCTCAGCTTCTCCACCGGCGCTGATTTGACCTTGAATCTCGTACTCTGGGACACGCCAATGCTAAGCAGCACTTCAAGCTCCGCAGCAGCAGCGAAAGGCTCAAGCATCTCCACACCCGTGCAATGGAAGGGCATCAACAAGCCTGCAGCCGTCAAAGCTGTGACGACAAACGGAACCTACCTGGTCGATGACTTTACCAAATACTATGGACCTCTGCAGAATGCTAGAACTGTAAGTCTCGCTATGAATATTGTGAATTACATTTCTGATCAATGTATGCACACAGACCTACAATTCCCAGTGGAATTGGGAAACAAACCGTTTGATTATCACAGCTGCTGCTGTGAGTGCTGCGCAAGCTTTGGGTGACGATGTCATTTTCACGTTCGAGTTCTACCCGAGAATACCTGGCAATGCTGTCAACTATACACTGAGTGTGTAAGGAATATGTTAGCGATACGGAAGTTTTGGTTTACCTATGGGCAACAAAACACTCATAGCATTGTTTACCTCGTTAAATGAACGTCTTCGACAGTGCAAAAAGGAATAACGCCTCGAAGTAACGAACGACGGGCAAAAGTGAAGCTCTCCATCAGGGAATCGAACCCTGGTCTCCCGCGCTTGACGAGATATTACTCTTGACAAGCGGAAATCATGACCACTAGACCAATGAAGATGAGCCAGCTATGCTGGTATTGGTTCATGTGGAAATTGTGGTTGTGTTGGAGTATGTACTACACATCCTGTAATCAACCATCTCGCCATCTTTCTTCGGACTGATGGTCCAATGCAATGCTGCCAGTCGCTCTGGCAGATATTACGGCTTGACAGTCGTCAAACAAATGGCTTCAAAGCCATCGTAGTCTCCTAGCATGATGCGACATAATCCTTGACTGTTGGGCGGCATCGATAGCCGTAAGATGCAGCTGCCTGCATGCTGCAGGTCGAGGAGGATGTTCAAGGTTGGCCGAGAAATAGCTCCGAGGAGGAGGAGCCGTTTCCGATAAGCTCGGAATGCTCGGGAGTGATGTCATGAAAGCTTTTCTTGCGATGGCAACGGCGACATTAAACCTCTTTTGATGCAGCGCCCTGGCGGCAGTGCTGAAAGAAGGGCGAGGCCGATTTCAATTCAACGGCATGGCTTCTAGACCTCGTCATCGCTGGCTAGTGACAATTTCGATTCAGAAACTGCACGTGGAAATCGCATTTGGGTCTGTCGTTCCATGCGCAAAGACTCTGCCTTCTGCATGCAGGTCCTGCTGCAACTTCGCGAGCGTCTCATGCTGCGGGATGCGACAAGAGGTTGAGGTACTGCCACTCGTCCTACCATTCAATTTCAACGTCAATGTCAACTCCTCCACACGTCCCAAGGCTCGCCGACGTAGGCATCCTTGAGCTCTTACGAAACGACGATCGCCCGACTTTCGTCCTTGGACCATCGGCTACGCTTACCATATCACAACACAAACAAGAGATTGTGTTTACGAATATCGCCCTCGATACCTTTTTAGTCGAACATGCACAGTCGGATGCTTTCGACTCTTGGTCGCAAACGTTGATCGAAAGTCCGAAAGAGCATGGCAGGACATGGACATTTGCCGGAAGAGCGTGGACAAGCACACTGGTTGGGGGCATATGGCTAATAGTGTACTGTGCCCAAACAGTCTTCACAGATGCAAACCAGCAATCTGGCCTGAGTAACAAACCACAGTACGATGGTCGTGTGAGCACGCGGAAGCCACCGTCATGGGATGTTCTCTCACCCCCACCCCCACCAGAATCATTGCCAAAGATCTTGGACTGGACGAAGTTTGATGTACCAGGCCTCTCCCCTCACGTTCAGTTCATCAAGAACTTCGACTGGTCTTCAACTCCGATAGGCCCTATTGACAAATGGCCGGGTCGCTTGAGTTCTGTTATCATTAGTATATGCACAAATCCCGACCCACGCATCGTACTATGGGGTGAAGAGCTCATCATGATATACAACGCAGCTTGTGCTTCCTTGATTGGTGAAAAGCATCCTTACGCTATGGGCAGGAGCTGCTCAGAAATTCAAGCAGAATCATGGCCACAGATGTCGTCGCTGCTTCAACCTGCACTTCTGGAGGGTAAAGCGATTAAATCAACTAAAGAGCTTTCATTCCAAGAAAGGAATGGCGTTCTCGAGGAAACGTACTGGAACTTCATTATCTTTCCACTCATCGGTGAAGATGGCTATGCTCTTGGAGCAATACATTCTTTGGTAGAGTTGAGTGCGCTTGTCATCAACGAACGCAGAGCGAATGTGGTAGAGAAGCTGAAGGAGCGGGTCTCCACCAGCACAACCATATCAGAGATCTGGACTCAATGTCTGACCTCACTCGAGGCGTACCCAGAGGACGTCCCCTTCGCACTGATTTACTCCAACGACGATGACAGCATCTCGTCAGCTTCAAGTTCTTGGGCGAACTCTTTGAAGAACTATCAACTCCATGGTTCGCTCGGTATCAATCATAACAATGCCGCCATACCCAGTACATTCGATCTGACGGAAAGGAAATCAGTCTATGGTCTGGCTAGAGCTTGTCGAAGCTCTATCATTGGCAGAAAGACAGTGGTACTGCGTCGTTGTGACAATACATTGCCTCCCGATCTTGCAACAGCAATACCTGGTCGAGGTTGGGAGGATCCGGTAGAAGCGGTTTGCGTGATGCCCATTGCTGTAAACGGTGGTGGCGCTCTGGCCTTCTTCATAGTTGGACTCAATCCTCGAAGGCCGTTTAACGAAGACTCTCTGCAGTTTGCGCACAATCTTCGTGATGTGCTTACAAAGTCCAGCTCGCTTCTCAATCAAGCCAAGTTTGAGGAGATTCAAGACAACCTCTCGGCGCAGTTAAAGATAAGCACTTTGAAAGCAGCACGCAACGAGGAAAAGTTCACTCGTATGGCCGAGTCAGCACCGATCGGAATATGTACCTTAAATCCTAACGGCAAACCTGTCTATTGTAATGACGAATACCTCAACCTAGTTGGCATGCCAAGGGAGTACGACTGGACGGCAATCTGGGATTCTCAAGCAACGTGGCAAGAACATGTTCATCCCGATGACATAAATGGTATCGCGGTAGCCTGGAAGTCACTCTTGTCCAAAGAGAAGACCTCAGTGACTGTCGAATACAGGGTCACGAGGCCCTGGACCTCCGTGGACAAAGCCACCGGTAGTCAACTCACTGGGCCAACGTGGCTGATGAACAATGCAGCAGCAGAATATGATGAGAATGGCGACGTAGTCTGTATTCATGCCTGGCTGCATGAAACCTCCTTCAGGCATTACACGGAAACTCTCTTGTCTAGTCGCCTCGAGGAAGCACTGGAAACAAAGCGTGCTTCCGAAAACTTTATTGACATGGTCTCTCATGAGCTCCGGAATCCTCTTTCAGCGATTCTGCAATCAGCAGATGGTATAATAACAGGCCTTGACGACCAGGAAGCACGGAAGAAGAAAGGCACCGAAATGCTCGACGGAGTTCTTGAAGCAGCTCAGACCATCATCCTATGCGCCCAACATCAAAAATGCATCGTAAGTCGTTCTGGTCTTGTCAGACAACATGCCTTCTAGATCGCACTTTCGAGAGAGAGATGAGTTCTCACGACTTAGAGAGTATGCGGTTTATGAAGAAAACATTCTTCTGGATGTGTAGCACGGTTCAGATCTGTATAAAGGGAGTCATGCTAATTTTTTGTTATCATTAGGTTGATGACATCCTGTGCCTCTCGAAGCTCGACTCAAATCTTCTGGTTATCACCCCGGATAAGGTCTCGCCACCACAATTGATAGGAAAAGTTCTCAAGATGTATGAGGCTGAGCTCGCAAGAGCATCAGTTATGGGTAAACTAGAGGTCGAACAGAGCTACTACGACATCATGAACTCTCGTCATGCCATGTTGGACCCGAGTCGCCTACTTCAGGTGATTATAAACCTACTCACAAACGCGATCAAATTCACACAGTTCTCTGAGAGACGCGGGTTAACCATATATCTCGGAGCCTCGCATGAAAGGCCAACTGGAGCCCGTCACAAACTAGCTTTCATTAAACCTCGTAATGCGCGACACGAGCACTCGGTACCTCTGTCCGCAGAATGGGGTCAGGGCAAGGATATATATTTACAGATTGCTGTCCAAGATACAGGGAGAGGTCTTAGTGAGGAGGAGATGAGCCTCCTGTTCCAACGCTTCTCTCAAGCCAGCCCTAAGACTTACAAACAGTATGGCGGAAGCGGTCTAGGATTGTTCATCAGTAGAGAACTGTGCGAGCTACAAGGCGGCCAGATCGGTGTCAGTAGCTCCGGTCTTGGGCAGGGAACTACCTTCGCTTTCTATGTCCGTGCTCGAAGATGTCTTCAAGAAGCGAATTCTACTCCAGAGTCGCCGGTCGCTTTACAACACGTCTGGAACACGCCCGTCACCGGCTCGACAGCTATGCCGCAGCCTCACGACTTCAGCGGCGTCAAGAATATTCGCCCATCAGTTCCGCTACGCGCACGTTCGTCCACAAATACTCGATCACCGCCAAAACCTGCTACATCTGATAGGCCGTTGCATGTGCTTGTTGTCGAAGACAACCTGATCAATCAACGAGTCATGGCTCAACAGCTTCGAAAGCAAGGCTGTGTAGTCCACATCGCCAACCACGGACTCGAAGCGCTCACTTTCATTGCGACTTCCGTGTTCTCCTCAACAAACCCTTCGACGCCTCTGGACGTAGTACTCATGGATCAAGAAATGCCGGTCATGGACGGCATTACTTGCGTAAGAGAGATTCGAGCTCGACAGGAAACTCAAGAGTTCAATGGACATGTGCCGGTTATTGCCGTCACAGCGAACGCGAGGAGCGAGCAGATCACAGTCATGATGCAAGCTGGCATAGACTCGGTGGTGACCAAGCCCTTCAGAATCCCTGATCTTGTGCCACAAATGAGGAAACTAGTCGAAAGTACCAACCCATCTCAGGCGACTGATGGTGACGGCGACGAGACTGAAGAACGACCTCCAATATCACCTGAGCCACAGGATTCGGTAAACGCAACCGTTGCTCCAGAGCGTCCCACAGTGACCACAAAGATATCCTCGACTTGGGAGAAGGTCAAGGGCAACCAAGCATCGGATGATATCTGGTAAAGCGACTTCGAAACACTGCGAGCACAGGCCAACTTACTCGCCATTTTGTCCTTTCTCCATCTCCAAATCTATACCCTTTTTTGCATTTCACGATATAATGATTGGTGGGTTCTCGGTTGGTATACTTCTGGCTGCATCGTGTGTGGAAATTCAGGTGGCAGTGTGACTTCTGATCCGCGAAAATAGACTACTTATCTTTGCCCATTATGACAGTATCTTTCCTTCTAATTCTTATCTAATAGGACAATTGTTTAATTCGTGTTGGATAACGGCAGACTGACGACCCATGGTGCATTGCAGAAAGCACCATTTTCGCCCTGTATAGAAGCATTGATGGCGAGTGTTTCATCACTGTCTTTACTCTTGTTCATAATGTTCCACCGATCCATCTTTTCAACGTTTGCTGGTTTGACGGTGATGATGTCTGTGTTTGTGGTCTTGTCATTCCAGGTGACTGTTTGCGCTCCATAGCCTTCGTGGATGTGGCCAAAGCAGTGCAGCATAGGCTTTGTGCGTCGCAGAGCATTGAGAGTGTGCTCACATCCGACGTTGCCTTGCGGACAGGAATCCAGTATATTTTTCGGTGGACCATGCGTCATCAGAATATCGACGTGGTCTCGTAAGTTGGCGAGCCTATCGGTCGAAGAATCGGCTCCAAAAGCCCAGTCACCGAATGCAGGCGAATAGGCAGGCGAATAGGGAGAGACGAATATCGAAAAAGAGGCGCCGTTCTTGAGAGTGAATGTATGAGTTCCTTCCTCGAGATATGTGACGCCTGCTTCCTTTGCGAGCGGACCCTGCATGATAGCGACGGCCTGGTCGTGATCTTCTGGTTCATCACCGCCTTCCTCGTCAAGATGCGTAAGCCAGTAATCTTTGTCAAGTTCGAGATCATGGTTGCCAGCGATAACTAGCTTGAGTTCGGCATCGATCTCTCCCAGCATCTTCAGCGCATTCCGGAAGGCTCCATGACCACCGACCTGTGTAAGATCTCCACAATGTAACAGGACATCGACTTTGGGAAGGGGCAGGCGGAAGTCGTGTACGGTGTTCTCGTGTATGTCAAGGCCGTGGGTATCCGAGATAATCAGAAAACTCGTGTCGATGGTTGACATTGTCGGGCAATTTAAAGCGCTTCGTAACTTTGGTAAGGCTGTGGTGAGTCCTCGAGCAAGATGGATGATTGGCAAAAGATTATCTCAGGTCAAGCGCATGGTTCATGTTACTTGCTCGAGGCAACAGTGCAAACAAAAGTTCCAAGAAGTGAGTCAGTATGCGGTGATTGGCTCGCATGACAAGCGACGACCCAGCTCGGCCAGCAAAATTATCGCTTGATTCTCAAGAGACTTTTACTCGTGGCAGCTGCAATACATAGTATCTTTACTGTTGTTTCCTCGCAAAGTAGGCAAATACTGTGCGATGCAGAGAACAACCCGGCAAGTCGTTAGCTCCAAGTTCGAGAGACACTGCCACAATGTGAATGAGCTCGATTAACGCCTCAGACAAAACATGCCCATCACGCGAACTATTCCAACCAGCAGTTCGTATACAGCACCGCCCGGGGCATGACAAATTTTCTATACTCGTGAAGCCTCAAGGCTCTTGCCTGCTTCCCGTCAGGATGAGGCGGACTGAATTCTGTCTCAATCTCCTCGGGAGTTGAGATAGGACTTCCTCCTCGATCTCACCTCCTGCCTCGTCTTCTCTTTCCTTTTTCTTTTCTTATCACATCTTTTTTTTTTCTTTTTCTTTTTCAACTCTATCTTTTGTCCCTTCTATCTGGACACGGCCGAAAACACGTAAATTATGCTCTAGAAAACCTTGATGACTACTTCCCACGCATATATGCGACCAAGCAGATCATTAAGATGCAGAATGAATCTTAGGATACGATACTGTCCGCTGAAACACCGTCCCACAGGAATAGAATACAGATCTTGATTTCGATGACCACAGTCTACGTGCTTGACGGTCATGCAGATTGACAGTAAACTATCTTCGAAGATCAAAGCTCAAATGGAATAACTGCTCGGCCAGAATCAAGTGACTCATTCGCGGAGGTCGAGTTCGAAACAGGACTCCCTGATCATCAATCTCATTTAGATCGGATTCTCCATATACGGACAGGCTCTGACATGAGAGAGTATGCATACAAAAGAGAGGCAGGCCATAACTGATGAGGCGCCGCACTATGCTGAAGTCAGGCTACTTATCGAGCCTAGCTTGAGCCCGGCCTGCGCCTCTTCCAGTCGCGAACATCCGGAAAGACATCTGATGTGCATCACGATCGTTTGCGGAGAGGATACTGTCGACCTGAGATACTGGCATTCCATCGTGTTCCGTCGTGGGCGGCACCGCCGAGCCAAAGCTTTCGTCGTTCGACTCGGATTTATCTTTCTTCAGCCGGCCGCATGCATCTCTCTTCTCTATCACAACAACCTTGCACTCAGTCTCATACGCGAGAGCTCCCATACTCTTCCAATAACATCAATCCAACAACGCCTCTAGAGATCATCGTCGACATCAACATCTATATTCACATCGACATTCCCATCATCATCAGCCACACAAAAGCATCACAACCCATCACACAACCAAAACAAACAAGATGTCTTCTATCACTGATCTCCGTGCTAAAATCATCCGTAAGTGTGCTTCGGACATAGTCTCCGTCTCTCTATCATCACAACGTGCACGCTATTGTGATCACAACGCTGAGATGCGTTAGTCAACTGCGAACTCTCTTTCATCAACCTGGAGAACTTCATCATCGCCGTCTCCGTCATGAAGCGCGGTGACTTCTCCGAACACACCGCATATGTGGTCGCCGGTCCTCAACGCGCCACCGTCGCCCGTGCCAGTGGCAGCTCCGCCGAGGAAGCTCTCAAGAACTTGGCTCACATCACGAGCTTCTAGTGTCAAGAGTGTGGAAAGTAGGAGATCCTTGAAAGGGGTATTCAGCAAGCGGTCGGACATGAAGTTGGAAGAACAGAAATTGGTGTGTCACACAGCAGCTTCTCAAGCAGTTTTCTGAATGATGAACTGCACGATCATAACATCAATGAATGATATCTCTGTTCGCTTCACCCATAACCAAGCCATTAATCTCACACTTGCTTCGTCCATTGACATGCTTAAATCATACCTGTCGTGATATCCTGGCTCTGTTACTCACGGACATGCTGAACTCGACTCCTCAGAAACGCTAACGTCCATAGACTCATCCTTGGTGTAACTCAATGATTGACAGTACAGTCCAGCCATCGGCGCAAAGATTGTAACCCAATCCTGCAGAATCTGCTGGTCAGCTCTGGCTACCAAGATGAACAATGACACTCTATAACAAAGCCAAGCTGACAAAGAATCTCCTTGAATCCCTGGATCATTCTGCAAACTTCCACGACATTTCCTGAATGATGTTCAATGAGATGTCAAGACCGTCTTCCATTGATGATTCGACTGCGACGTTCAATTTGAGGTTCTGTTGAATTCTAGACATAGAGGCAACCTCTACCAGCTTTCTGTCATGTCTATAAGAACGGCTCCGATGGAAAGTGGGTTCCTCCTATCCCTCCTTCCATTAGTACTCGTCATTTACATCCTCCACTCAACCAAAATCAAAATACAGCCACGGCTTCCCAGATTCGGATCTCAGGATGTCTGAAATTGCTGAATTGCGTCAACAAATCATTGGTATGGACATGGTCGTGCCGTTATCATAAGATCACCTTACTAATATGATATTGTCTAGACAACTTCTACTTCCACGCCCTTCTCGAAAGCGATCCCTACATCATCGTTGCAAAGAACTCCACGGGTGACTATCAGGCCTGGGTTGTCGACAAGTCTGCAAATCAAGTCGACAGCTTGACTGGAGAAGTTGCTGCTACTGCAGAGGAGGCTCTTCGCAAGCTCTTTGACAAGAGCTGTGAGCACGCTCAGGAAGCCCTGGATGAGGCTAGCATGCAAGCTCGCTCAACCTCGGATGTTAGTGCATAGGTCAGCATCGTCCAAATATGCGGGATGGTTGCCTGAGTTTTGTGCATCGGCATGCAAGCATGAAGTGCGAATATGAGGCAATTGGGTGCGAGACCACAAAGGAATAGAAACGAAGCACATGAAAAGTTCGATGGGATGCATTGGAAAGCTCAACGTGACATTCCAAAGCAGACAAGGAGGAAACAGAAATCATGACCAGTGAGGCCGCAAACAAAAACCCATGCTTTGCAAAAAGACAAGAAAACCAAAACTCCGAACTCCTTCAGATCTTCCCAACACATCTCATTGTAGCTCCTTCCCCATCAAAAATGTTGGTTATAGCAAAGCGATCGTCCTTTCTACAGCCATCGACTTCTCGTGCGAAAACGTAGTTGACCTTCTGTCGGCGACAAACGACTAGGGGTCAGAAGCCAGTCAAAAAGCTAGAGGACAGTCGAGTCAGCATACAGAATGATATCCAGATCGGCTTCAGCACAGTACCACGATGATCAGGCGGTTCATTTTCTGCCACCGAATCTCTCAATTCTCTCCGTGATGCGCTCGCTCTCTCTGGAGCGGAATATGTCGAAGAAAGCTTTGAAGATTTGGTATACAGTGAACAAGCTCGATAGGAGGTTGAAGACGTGTTTGAGATCAGGGGCAGGCATATCGAATGGATAGCAAAACAAAGGTTGAGATGTGAATTGAGATGGGTGAAGTAGATGAGAGAAAGTGATGCTGGTATTTCTTGAGTCGTTGTGTTGGTGGAATGGTACATCTTGTCGAGGAGGGGGCTTAGCTTATGTACTCCGAAGGGCATCTGTCTCAGACGAAGGTCAAGATATCCTTCTTGCGGTGAGTCAATTCAGAAAACGAAATTGGTTGTGCATCCGGGAGACCCAGCTGTCTCAGACATCGAGGCGTCGCAAAAAGAGGCATGGGAGGGGAGACAAAGAGGACTAGCGACAGCATCAAGACTTACCTCACGATCGGTGCGTTCTGGAACAACTACATATTGACAAAGAAAGTGCACGACATTTCCGATACACTGTTTTGGCTATAAAAACGTGACGAAATATTCTCTGACACCAAATCTTAGAAGATGCAACCTGTTCTGGCTGGTCAACTTCTGTGGTAGCTGAACAGTCTGCTTCGCACCACCGGATGTAACAGGCTGAGGAACTGATGCCAGTCCATTCATCTGCAGTGAGGCAGGTGCTGCAGGAAGCTGCGTCTGACTTCCAGGACCAGAGTTGAGACTTTGGGTAAAGTGAAACCAGGCGCGCTTGGTGTGATTGTTGTGCCCGAGATCTGGCTCTGGGTCCCGCTGGCAATGACATTACCCTGGTTTTGGACACCATAGATAGTCATCCATTGTTGCGGACCCAGCTGGAGCTGCGGATAAACACTTTTTGAGGCCTCCTCGAGCGTCTTGCCATACTCGACAACACGTGGATAGTCTAGAGATTGAACATAGGCCAACCACGAGTTGTGCGCGGAGTTAGTGGGAGGCTTGCAAGAGGTGTCTTTGTCGAAAATGATTTCAGGTCTTTCCTTCTTAGTCTTGCCCCAGCGGAACTTCTTGTAAGCATCTGCAAGCAAATCAGTGAGCAGAAGTGCATAAGGCGTCATCAAGCAAAACTCGTACTCTCAATTCGTGCTCCCAGGCCATAAAGACGAGTCAGTTCATCCATTGCGCCGATATTCGTGGTGGCCCGGAAGTTGAGAGTTCACGGAGACTTGGCCTTGAGCGTGAACGAGAGGTGAGTTTTCAAAGAGATACTGTTGTCACTTGCGACCGAAAAGTATTATACAGCCATAAGGGGTGGGATTTTATTTGGCAGCAAGAGCAAGAATGCTGTTCGAAAGGAGAGAAACATTTGATTTCACTCATAGATATGTCTCGCGCATTTTGACGATGCTTTCTTCAATGATCATTTGAGCATTGAGAATCTTCTCCTATTCGCCAATTGGGCTTTGAAAGTGAAGAACATCCACATGAGCGAGTATGTCTTAGGCGTACGGTGTTCGTAGTCGCGAATTGACGCTCGTCATGGTACGTGGTCGGAAAATCGGCAGGTGCTTTCATGTGTGACATCGCTCAGCGACGTTGTGTGTGTTCTCAGAAGTGATGTCTTCCGCGATGTCCGGTGGATTTGACTTTTTCAGAGGTCATGTGATAACATGACGTTCGCCACCCTTCAGCGACTGCTTGTTTACAAAAGCTTGAGATGTCCAGTGACTTGGTCGACCATGGACTTGGGAGCAGGACCGACTCCGAGTACTGTTGCACTACCACTGGCGATCTGAGTACGACCGGCATCATGGATGATCTGTCCACAGATGCCCAAGCTGATAGCCTGAGCTTGAAGGATCAACAGGTCTTCCTCGCTCTTGACCTGCACGGCGACTTTTGCCTGGCCGTAACCCTCCCAGCGCTTGAGAATTGGCGAGTTCTGGCGCAAAAGTGTTTTGTAGCATGCAAGGGTGGCATGTGAACATTGGGCTGCTATCTTGCCTGTTTCGCAGCCAAAGATGAATCGATTTGTCAGACAATGGTTATCATGGTATGCATTCTTTTTCTCTTTCGGGGCATTGAAACCATGAGATGCGGGCGGACGAGAATACACAGCGTGCATATCATGGATTGAACAAAAGGGTGAGGGGAAACAGAGAGCGTGTGATGTTGATTGATAGCAGCGAAAATGTGATACGTACCCTTGGTCATGCCTAGATCAGTGCGAACAACGAGAACGAGCTTGCATTCCTCAGTTGAGTCCTCGAACCCATTGACCTCCTGATCATCTTCGGAGTCATCCAAATCGGACTCTGATGCGTTGTCCTCGTCGTTCTCGCTGCCATTGTGTTCCTTTTCATGCTGAGCACTGGTGCTGCTGACGACGCGCTGCTGGGGATTGCTGCCAAACACACCGATAGACGATGCAGTGCCCAGGAAGTAACCTGCGAGGCCTGCGACGACGGAAGCGCCGAATGCAACGGCCCAGACGGAGGGCAGTTCTGTAGCGCGTGACTCCATTCTTCTCCTTTCTCCTCTTTTTGCTTTGTTGCGTTGGCTGGTCAGATCATCGTGGTCTGGCGTTGGTCGCATCGCGTGCCTTCCGGATGGCAAATTTTTCGTCTGTGCGTCATATTCCACGACTTTTGTCCTACCTCCCTCATGCAATAGATTCGGATCTTATCTATCTCAAGGGACTTCGATGCATGTACCGACTTCTTTGAGAAGCTATAAGCAGGCCAGAGGTACCCCAGAATTTACAACTTTTTCACTCGCGTGCAAGTATGCCATTTTGTGCATGGAGGCTCAATTCCAGCAAGATCACTGGAGAGGAAGTGGGAGATCGATGTCGTGATATATCGCAATGGGACGCTAAGATGCAGGTCCGGGGCGCCTGCATATTTATGACGGGGTAAAGTTCCGGGGGAGCCGTTGCGGACAAGATGGATGACACAGTGTCGCAAATTCGAGACTCGCTTTCTCGATTTCAAAGCGATGGTGTGAAGCGATGCTGAAAGCACGCAATCATCACACTTGACCGCATCGCCTCCTTGGACTCGTAAGCAAGACAGAAAACTACTTAGAAGCTCTCTCGTCCTGCTGACATGCTTTGTTTCCTCAATTTCAATTTTGTTTGTCTCTTTATTCTGCTGCCTGCAAGTCAATCAATTCGATCGTCAATTTTATATCAGCCACACGTTCTTAACGCTTCTGTCGTCAACAACTCCTGACTTTCACATGAAAAGGAACTCGCTATCAACCAAAGTCCAGAATTGAGCACGCGCACCTTATCTGTTTTGAATTATTGTCTATCACACAGTCTGCGGAAGAAGTTGATCGAAATTACTTTACTCATCACCGCCACTTCGTCAACCCTAAAGACGACGTTGCAAGATCTTTTCTGAGCCCAAGGGTCCTGCTTAAACCTCATTGATCTCGCCAAAGGAGATCGTGTGCTTCCCCCATTCTCTTTTTCACAACCTCACATTCCAACCGCCCAAAATGACTTCTACGCCACCAGAGACACCACCTCCTGGCTTCTTGGGCCAGAATGGCGCATCCACTCCTCAAGTGCCCGACACTCCCAACATCCTTTTTATCATGGCCGATCAATTGGCCGCTCCCCAACTCAAGATCTGGAACGACAAGTCTCAAATCAAGACACCCAATCTCGACAAGCTCGCTGAGAAGTCAGTCATCTTCGATTCGGCCTACTGTCCCTCTCCCCTTTGCGCACCCTCACGCATGTCATTGGTGACTGGCCAGCTTCCTTCCAAGATTGGCGCATACGACAATGCCTCGTCAATCAGCTCCGACACACCCACTTTCTCGCACTACCTTCGTCACGCCGGCTATGAGACAGTCTTGGCTGGCAAGATGCACTTCATCGGCGACCAATTGCATGGCTGGGAGAAGAGACTGACTGCCGACATCTACCCTGCTGACTATGGCTGGGCTGTGAACTGGGATGAGCCCGACACTCGCCTCGAGTGGTACCACAACAGCAGCTCCATCCTCCAGGCAGGCCCTTGCGTGCGCAGCAACCAGCTTGACTACGATGAGGCCAGCATGCACAAGAGCACTCAATACCTGTACGACTATGTTCGCCAGGGTCCTGATGCCAGACCTTTCGCCTTGACTGTTTCGCTCACCCACCCTCATGATCCTTACACAATCGAGGACAAGTACTGGGACATGTACGAAGATGTCGATATTGACATGCCCGAAGTTCAGATCAAGAAGGAAGACCAGGACCCACACAGCAAGCGTCTGCAGCACGTTTGCGACCTTGAAGATTACGACTTCACGCCTGAGCAGATCAAGAAGGCCAAGCGTGCCTACTACGGTGCCTGCTCATACGTCGACGACTGCATTGGCAAATTGCTCGACGTCTTGGACAGGTGCAAGTTGCGCGACAACACCATCATCATCTTCAGTGGTGACCACGGTGACATGCTTGGCGAGCGTGGTCTCTGGTACAAGATGTCGTACTTTGAGAGCTCCGTCCGTGTGCCTATGCTCATCAGCTACCCCAAGGCATACACTCCTCACCGTGTCTACGAGAACGTCTCAACTCTCGACCTTCCTGCCACTCTTTGCGACATGGTTGGCACTAAGCTTGTCCCCGGTCTGCCTATGGATGGTCACTCGATGATGCCTCACCTGAGAGGCAAGAAGGGCAACGACACTGTCTTCGCTGAGTACATGGGTGAAGGCACTGTTGCTCCTCTCATGATGATTCGTCGCGGTCCCTGGAAGTACATCACCTGCCCCGTGGATCCACCTCAACTCTTCAACCTCTCCACCGATCCCAAGGAGCTCACCAACCTTGCAACCAGTGAGGATCCAGAGATCAAGTCCATGTTTGAGGCTTTCGAGAAGGAAGCGGCTGCCAAGTGGGACTTCGACGCCATCACCAAGGATGTCTTTGCCCAGCAGCGCCGTCGCCGCTTCGTCTGGGGTGCTCTCAAGACTGGCGAGTTCCACAGCTGGGACTACCAGGTTCCCGACGACAGCAGAAACATGTACATTCGTTCGCACATGGACCTTGACGACCTCGAGCGTCGTGCTCGCTTCCCTATCGTTGATACCTATGGCCGTGAAAAGACCATCACGAAGGCCACAACCAAGTTCCCCCACCAGGCTGGCGCTTATGGCCAGTGAGCGAAGAGACTTATTTCTTTTACGAACTTTATGCATTCTCTTGGAAGCATGCAACCAGGTTTATACCCATGATTTTTGAAGCGTTCTCAAGCGGGTCTTGATTTCCAGGCGAGCGAGGCGTATATTTGAGCCTCACATTTGGAGGTTTTTTTTTTTTATCGAAGGATGCTGCATTTGCATTGAAGAGGAGGTTGCGAGCAAATTGTTAGTCCAGACAGCATCGGCATGAGCATGACGAGAACCAAGCAGATAGCATCCAAAATTGAATGAACACAATTACAAGAAGCTCGATTCGCAACATATTTTCGGATGTGTGATACGTTGAAGTGGTTTTCTTGCCCTGACTTTGCCGAGCCCGCCACACCTTCCTCTTTGAGGAGACTCTCAAGCTTCGGTGACAGCTCGACCCTTCGGGACGCGCGAAGGGCGTGGTTTTGACATGTCAAACAGCACCCTTTTGCAAACCTCTTGCTCTGCCGAGAAGGGCCATGGCGAGCAAAAAGGATCTCAGCGACATTACATAAGCATGAGAAGACGAATGTCTCGCTAAGGTGTCAGGACTGCATCTGAATAATCCACGGACTTCGTCCCAAGGTAGGCATTCGGAAGACTACCAGACCCTGCTCCTGAATAGCTTCAACCATCTTCCCGCCTTTTTCTCTTCTCTCTGCACAACCACACACTCCGCCTAACATGGACTACTCTCATTACTCGGCCTCGACGTTGGCCGTCCACGGCGATGACCCGCTCAATGACTCTACAGATGTTGCGCCTGCTATGCATGTCTCGACCACCTACCGCTATCCCGAGGACCCTGATAAATTAGTGCCCTTCAGCATGGACGATGTGGTATGATCATATCGCATACACAAGAGTTTCTTGCTAGCCGCTGACTGAATCTTCAGATGGCCGGTCGTGACCCACTGAAGCCAGGAAGCGGTTCTGATCCTCTCATCTACAGCCGCGAAGCTGCGCCCAATACTTCTCGTCTCGAAACTATCCTCTCGCACCTCCTCAAAGGTCCCGCATTGACCTACAGCTCTGGTCTTGCTGCCTTCCACGCTCTCCTTGTCGCACTGAACCCCAAGGTCGTTGCAATTGGCGACGGCTATCACGGCTGCCACGGCGTACTGAAGATCTTCCAGAAACTTACACAATGCAAGATTGTCGATGTACACAACCCCGATAGCTGGGAAAGATTGGGTGAGGGCGATGTGGTGCACCTGGAGACTCCACTCAATCCTACTGGAGAGGCGTACGAGATCGAGAAATATGCCAAATGGGCACATGAAAGAGGTGCTATCTTGACAGTCGATGCTACATTTGCGCCACCACCACTTATGGATCCCTTCGCTTGCGGTGCGGATTTTGTCATGCACAGTGGAACCAAGTACTTTGGAGGCCATAGCGATATGCTCTGTGGTGTCGTTGCCATCAACCCCGCTCGTCCGAATGCAACCAAGGAGTACTGGGGTATGTGGGATGAGCGAGTATGCTTGGGTGCCGTCATGGGAAGCTTGGAAGGCTGGCTCGGCGTCCGCAGCATTCGTACTCTCGAACTCCGTGTCCAACGCCAGTCCGAAACCACCACAGCTCTGGTTCAATGGCTCGCCTCACTCCAAGCCGGCGAAGGTCCCAAAGAAGACGTTGCCATTGTCCAAAAGGCCCTCTCACGTGTCCAACATGCAAGTCTGCAGAAAGACGATATGCAGTGGTTGAAGAAGCAAATGCCTGGTGGTTATGGTCCTGTGTTTGCCATCTGGATGGCCGAAGAAAAGCTTGCCAGGTGTTTGCCCAGCAAGCTTGCTCTTTTCCACCATGCGACCAGTCTCGGTGGCGTAGAAAGTCTGATCGAGTGGCGTCGCATGAGTGATGCGAAGATTGACTCGAGAGTACTAAGAGTCAGTATCGGTGTTGAGAACGTAGAGGACCTGAAGAAGGATCTTCTCACAGCCTTCAAGGCTGTTCTAAATGATTCTTGAGAGGTCAAGATGCTGGCATGTAGACGATATAAATGACTCCCGAGTATAACACATAGATGTGAAGCAAATTCATTCCCATCGCTGTTAGTTACCCACAGACACTGCTGATCAAACTCTTATGGTCTACTTGCCTTCCCCTCCAGCATACACAATGCTTATATTGCGAAAAGTCATGATTACTTTTAGGAGCAGAACGTGTTCAAAGAGGGCTAGCATTTTCGTGCTCCTGAACGACAGTGCTCAATTTGTAGAATTACGTGCCTCTCCATGTGTTGAAGCATGTTACGTGTGTAGCCATAAAAAATGCACAAAACTATCAGGAAACAGGACACTTCCACTGAGATACGGCAAGGCATCGGCTCTCTATGGCTACGCTCCTGTTTCTGCAAATAGTTGTGTCTTTCTATAGTGTATATTCTACACTCACTCCTACATGGGGAGACCATGGACATGGCAAAACTTCGGGATCTGCAATGCAGCTCTTGACCTCAACCTTTGCAGTTTGCTTCCCTGCAACTTCTTGCAAACAGTAAAACTTTGTAGGACTATGTGAACATGCAGCTTGATCATCCTGAGGAGTAAGCCGTGGATACTGTCAGAACTTGAGAGGCTTCACATTCATGTCCATGTCTAAAATCTTAGTATGTATACATAGATAGGTATCGTTCACCTGTATGTCTAGATATCTGGGTGAAAAGTAAAGATCGATGACCTTGACTTCACACAAGTTACTACCTCAAGAAATAGGAAGTCGCGACCATATGCTTTTTCAACAACAGCTAGAAGTACAGAAAGAGTAGTCGCCTATCACCTGCGCTTGCTGCCCCAATTCACTGCAAAACATAAATACAGTCTCGCTGCTTCTGTCAGTAAGCAGTTTGCTCAGTCTGCGACGAGGTTACGATCAGCTGAAATTGGAACTCATACAATTCCTCGCATGCGGCGCTTTCTCTACTCTCACCACCACAGCGACCCACAACTCAATATCAGCAACTTCCTCGTCCGAGAAAGCCTCACGGACACTCTCACTGTAGCTGATCCTCAAGGCCTTGTCTGCTTCCGTTGCTGAAAGCGTTGACCAGGCGAACTTCCTTGAGCGGCCCACGCTTTTTCTTCCTCCAGTCTCCGTGTACTTCCAAGATCTCTGCTTAGTCGTGCTCTCGGCACTCCCACATTCGAGAATTGAATTAAAAATTCCGTCCTTGAGCTGCGGACTTGTTCCTGCCTTTCCACCGCCGCCACAAGAGCAATACAGCTGAGCGTCGCGACTTCCTCATCAGGTTCCTCTCATCTCGCTCAGTTTCTCCGACGGTACGTTTTGTTGATCACTCTCTTCGTATGTTCCCTTCATTGGGTGTTGGACTGACACATGTGCGCAGGTTGATTCCTGCTGTGGTCAACATTCAGATCTTGTGCAAGCGATGGACCGTCCTAAGATGTCGATCTCTTTGATCAAGGGTAGCGACACCTACCCTGACGTTCACTTGATGACCTTCGATGGCTTCGTCATTCCCTTTCACAGAGTGGTATTCATACTCAAGGGGCTCCAGGGTTGCAAGCTGGAGACCTTCCTCGATGACCAATTCCGCGATTCAAAGGTACCTTTGTTGAGTTTATCGGTCTCTTTATACATCGCTGACTGTCCATTAATCTTCAGGTCCCCATTCGCCTCGAATTTGATGGCCAGACCGTTTGGAGAGTCATCTCCTTCATCTACGATGGTACATACCAGGATGAGGATGAGGACTTGACTTGTCCCAAGGTCGAACCCCCCGCTTCTCCCGCATCGGCCAACAGATTGAGCGCCGCTCCTACCGAGCACCAAGATGTTGCTTTGGTCCAGGGTTTCCGCAACTTGTACATCACTACCCAGTCATGCACATCTAGCGCCCTGCTCAAGGCTCTTGCCAATGTGAAGGTGTACCAAGCTGCTGGCGCTTGGGACATTGATCGTCTTATGGTTGAAGCCGCTCAGAGATTCGGCGAATACGTCTCCGGTGCCTTCGACAGGGACGACTTCCCTAAGTTTGTCGAGGCCGTCTTCAACTCGGTTACCGGCCCTGCCGAGCTTCTGTATGACCACCTCGTCAAGGAGTGTTTCACTCACTGTCAGCACCTGGCCAGCAACACAAACTTTCTCACCGTCCTGGAGCACAACGGCAAGCTTGCTGTTCGTCTCTACCGCGAGTTGGCCAAGTTCCAAGCCTCTTACAACGATGGCACATCGACAATGCTGTCCCCCGTTCCTTCTGCCCTCGGTGCTGGCAGTTCCACTTCCGCTTCCTCTTCTTCAACTGCTGCCCTCCTCGAGGGTCAACTCGCCGAGACCCGCAACGCCGTCTCTGCCAAGGAAGAGCAGATCAGAACTCTTGAGCAGGAGGTTGCCCACCTCAAGCAGTCCATCCAAGAGAAGATCTCCTTGACCGATCATGACGCTCGCATCGCAAAGCTGAGCGCTGACAAGGATGCAGTCATCGACAAGCTCGAGTTGCAACTTGACCAGAAGGATGAGAATGACGAGCAGGTCAACGATCTCAAACGCGCCCTTGACGACGCCAACAAGCGCAACGCCCAGTTGGTTCACCAGATCAACTCGCAGCGCGCTGGCCAGCCGGACAACACCGCATTCCTCTTGGAGCGCAACGAGGCTCTCGAGAATGCCAAGAAGCTGCAGTCTCGTCTCACTGCATCCGAGGACAAGGTCAAGAAGCTCGAAGCTCAGCTGGCCCCTCATGCTCAACAGCCGATTATTGTCAACACGGCTTTCGTTCCTCAGCCGAGTACCAACGGCACTGCCTCCCGCCCTCGTGCTTCGCAGCCCACTCAAACTTCTGAGGCTGCCGCGCCTAAGCGCCCGATCTATGGGTATGGTTCGATGACGGCTTCGGTCAACAGCATCGCTGCAGGCTCGGCCTCCGCTGCTGCTTCTACCCTCCCTGCAACCCCTGCATCGCCTACTCCCAGTGCTCGTCTGGCTCTGGCTCCCGCCGCTCAGAACCTCAACTCTAACGGACCGGCTTCCTTCTTCGAGAAGCTCCAACGTTCCCGAGCTACTGGTATCCATGGTGGCGAGAATCAGAGCACCACCTCCAGCCAGGCCCCTCCCAAGATGCCTGTCAGTGTACGTGGTGAGTCTACCGTCGTCCAACAGCCTATGCGCTCTCCCAGCGTGACCTCGTCGTTCAGCAGCACTGTCACTGCCAGCGCTCCTCCACCTGCCAACGGTGCCCCTCGTGGCCCTCATGCCGTGCTCGGTCGCCATGCAGTTGGCCCTCATTCTCCTCAGGTGAACGGGGGTGCTCACATCTCTTCCACGACTCCCAGTGTCGCCGCCAGCTCTCACATCAACGGTACCTCTCAGCACGTTACTCCTGGCGTGAATGGCAACACAGTCACTCCTGGTGTCGCCTCTGCAAGCGCTCATGCTGCCGGTCCCACTGGTACTTCTTCAGCTGCTCCTGTCGGTGCTCCTCACACCGCTCTTTCTGCCGCTCCTGTCACACCCGTTGCCACTTCTACTGCCATCCCTAACGGTCAGGGTAACAACTCTCCTGATGAGAGAGACAGAACCATTGCACAGCTAAGGGCAGACCGCGACTTCTTTCGCACCCAGCTGAATGATCTTCGCTTTGGTATGTAACTTACTTATGGACTTACTATTCTGATGCTAACATTCATAGGTCGTGGCGGTCACAACCCTCCCAACCAGGGACCCTCCAACGGCAATGCACGTCTCAAGCGCGTGCTGAAGGCACTGAGAGAGTACGACCTCGATCACAAGGCCTGCAACGACTGCAGTATCAACTTCAACGCTCAGTGGCGTGGCATGGTTGATGATATCAATGCGCCTGACCTGATCTTGATGTGCACCAAGTGCGGCAACGAGAAGTGTCGCTGGCAGTGCTGAGCATGTTCACTTTTCTATCGTGAATGTGATTAGTGGGTATGCTCAGACACTCTCTTGCCGACACGCATGTTGTTGTGTCTCATACTTGCTGAAGTTGACATCTGGTCATGAGGTTGATCAAGAGCTTTTGGCGGTGTTGCGTCGTTGATTTCAAAATTTGCCTGAACATGGTGGGCGATCTGGAGCGTGAGGGAAGTGGCTTTCTGCTTTTGGATGGCACACTGTCTATAGCTTCAAATACCAAATCTGTGCTCAATCTTGTGTGTGCCTTCTCGCTTTGCGTGGCTGGATGCGAGTAGTGACGGTGACGGAAGACGGTAATCATGGTAGTTCTTCACGTCTTTTTCATGTGTTCGAGGATCCTCTCAGCAAGATAGAAATGCCTTTAGGAAGGTTTCAAAAGGTCGGCTGTTGTTTTTTCGCTCGAACTTACAGCTATACATCAGAATGTAAACATAATCTTCGTCCTCGTACAGAGTCAGTTTTCTGCTCTCGACCTCCAAGAGTACCAGCTCTTCGAATGTCACATCTTCCATTACCCCTTTTGAAGACTCTTATCCTCTTCCACCTCCTTCT
Organism: Aureobasidium sp. EXF-12298; assembly: GCA_024195555.1. Taxonomy (NCBI): domain Eukaryota; kingdom Fungi; phylum Ascomycota; class Dothideomycetes; order Dothideales; family Saccotheciaceae; genus Aureobasidium; species Aureobasidium sp. EXF-12298. The sequence goes on along the minus strand of SWBJ01000080.1, from coordinate 36,313 downwards.
TCCTCACGACCCACCATCCCCCTCCTTCCCCTTCCCGCCCGTCCCAAATAATCTGTTCAACCAGCTTTGTATACTGTCATCCCAATTGTGTCCATCTCCGCCTATGTGTATCTTTTGCAATGTATGCGTTTTGATCAGGACCAACAAGACGACGACTATTATTGCTATGATGGCGATGAGCAGGATCCAGAAGAGACAGCAGATACGAGCGTAGGAGTGGCGTTTTTTGCGTCGGGTGCTTACGAGCCAGGTTTCTGATCTGTTTGGCCAGGCGAGATTAGCGTGGGTTGCTGGTTGAGGAGATATGAGGGGATGAGGAAGGGATAAGAGATAGAGGCGAGACAGGGAGAAGGAGAATGTGAAGAAGCGACGAGATGGTGACGGGAAGCTTACTTTTGGTTTAATTGTGCTTCTTCGTCTTGGTGTACTGCGTAGCTGAAGCGTTTCCAGAAGTTTGGGTCGCGAGGGACGGCCATTGTACTTGCTTCTTCTCCCCTGGCTTCTCAAGTGTTCCCTCTTCACGGTGTTTGCTTTGCTTGGTGGTAAATGGCGTTGGTGGATAGTGTGGCTTGGTAGAAAGTTGGGTAGATTAAATCTTCTGCGTTGATTGGTCTTCTTTGGCGATAGGAGGGTTCAGCTTGCTTGTGGTATTCCTCTATTGGAAACAAAAGTGTCTTTGAGGTCGAGACGAAGATGGTTGATGGCAGTACAACTAGGTCCAGATATTGTATATAACGTGGTGTCTTGATCTTCCTGGCCTTTCACTGGTCGTTATACTGGTCTGGTGCTCTTGTTGATGTTTCTGTGGTAGGCCTTGCAAGTGTGACGTATATCCTTGAAATTGGACAGATGATGTTGCCTTGTAAAAGAGATTTTCAAGATTGAACGATTCAAAGCTTGTTCGTCGCGCGTCACGTTGGGTAGATTTGAGATTGGCAGCTCCAGGCAGGCCTAAGGAATGTGAAGAAGTCCAAATCGTGAATCGTGATAGTATCGTGGCGCGTGTTTTGTACTGGGAGCTTCAATGAAACGAATGGAAAAGATACCGAGTCAATCAGATCTTGAAATGGCAAAATGCAAAAGCAACAGAGTTAGTATGGTTGAATAGATGAGAAAGAAAAGAAGAAACATGGGAAAGTTGTAGAAATGTACTCGCAAGTCATCTTGAACGCTATCTTCATCAACACTAGCCTGCGACTTACTTGCAACTCCTCCAGCATCTGCGGAGTCATGCTAGTCGCTCGCGTGCAAGGATATACCAAGCATGGAGAGTTAGTTCTTTGCGGCCTGCACGTCGCAAGTGGCAGTCTGAGGCATTTCTGAAACACCCATGCCAAAATTACACCATTCCGGTTGTTTTCGGCCGCCCTGCTCTTTCCTCGTTACTGTAGGCTGCAGGGGTAGGGAAAGAGCTAATGGTCGAGAACGTGAGTCTTATTGATGATTATCTTCCGCTATAGCGGTCGAATACGTGGGAGAAGTGTGTTGATGGGGTGAAGTTGTCTGCCGAGAATGATCGTCGCGTCTTTTCTTGTTTGAGCTTCCAAGTGGTTGAGAGGACGACCCTGCTCTTCAGTCAAGTGATAGTCCTTAGTTATTACCTGAGTAAATTATCGTATTTATTACATGTTCATTGTCGACCCGAGTCTCCGCTGTGATGTCTTGTATTTTTTTGTGGGTGAACAAGCGCCGTCGTCGCTGGAGGCAAAGGACAACCCATGAGCAGCTGTTGATGAAATTGAGTTGACTGAGGTTAACATGCGGGGCTGACAATTCTACTCAAAAAGTGTTATACGCCTCCATACAAGGTATCGTTCGCAAGATCAAATGATAGAAAAGGATGCTGAGAATAGTCTTGTGATGAGCTTCTGCTCGCGAGAAGTTTTCGTGCATATACCATAAGTAGGCGTTACGTGATCATAGCCTCTTTCTTTAGCTGCAAAAAGTGCAAAACCACAACAAGGGTATTTGTCCCTGATAAACCCCAAATAGACTCGCCTTTAAACGCCATATTGATGCCCTTTTTCCAACCTAAGTGGTAGTGTAGTGCCTAAAATCTCTTTCTGGTGGGTTCAGGTGTGGGAGATCTGCTGGCGCTCTTCTCATCTCTTCCCCTCAATCTCAACCACTTCTTTGTTGCCAGCTCGATCTCGCGATCCAGCTCGGGTGATGGGTCTTTGCGATGAATGAAGTTGCAGAAGCCACCACGTACACATCCTTCTCCTGAGTTGAGACGGCAACAGGCTTCTCTGAAATCGGTGACGGGTGAGAGTTCGCAGTAGATGGGACGACCGGCGTACCAGCGCGAGTTCAGAGCGTCGCATGCGGCTTGGGCGGATTCTTCGTACTTGAAGCGGGCGTAGACGTTGCCAATAAGATCTGTTTCTTGGTTAGTGGTCGGCATGAGAAGACAGCAAAGGAGTACGTACGGTCGTTGTTGTTGTCACAGACGACAACCTCCTCAATCTCGCCGTACTTGCACATCTCACACCAGAAGTCCTCGTAGAAGGCGTCAAAGTGGTTTTGCAGTTGTTGCGGGTTCATCTTGCTCTTAGGGTCGTATGCGGGGTTCTGGTAGAGGTTGGGAAGGAGGATGGTTTGCGAATATGAAGGCTTGACATGTTTGCGCGAGCAGCGGTCTCCGTGGCGGCATGCACCAATCTTGTAGTAGAAAGAGCAGTTGACCTGTACGACAGCTTGTTAGTTGCGAGTTGCGCGTGGTTGCAGACGATGGGGAATGCGCACCTTGTCCTGCTCGGTACCGAAGATGGAGGCGAGATAGTTGGCCATGTTGATGTGCTTGAGATGAATGCGCCGAGTCTTGGTAAAGGTGATATGTGACGATTCTCTGATTTGGAGCTCGTCGTCGGCTTTCCTGGCGTTGCGGCGCGCGCGCGTGGCGACTCTTTTGTCAGCGGTCGACTCTTCTGGCAATCAAGCAGGAGCAGCCACACACTTCAGCCACACGTGGCTGCGCCTTCCACTTCACTCACTTCTGTCATGAGTTCACTCACAGTCTCGCAATCGAACTCTCTCCCATCATGCGTTCAAGGGTGATTACACGCTCACAATGCACAGTTTCAATTCAAACGTGATTCTGGCCATCGAGGTAGCCTTCAATGGGGTCTCTCTGTGGAGACGACATTCTCTACGAAAGTATTGTGCATTATTACAGCTACGCCGTGACAATCTTTAGCACACGGGAAGGTTGTGCAATAACAGCCATCGGTGTCTGGATTCGTCACAACCAAACGGCCAATCTCCAGCTCGATACTGTGTGCTTCGAGAAGATACCAAAAGAAAACTCACGATGAGTTGATGCTTGTCTTTCTCAGCTTAGGCACGGCAATCTCGATGCGCTCAAGCAGCACCGGCATCCCGTCAAGACCACCACCTGCTTTTCATACGATGCTAATCTATCGGAAGTCTAGAATGTGGAGTCCTTCTTGTTCATATCCAATGCATTCCGCGAGTCTGGAAAAGCCCACACTCTATCGCCCTGTTTACATTCCTCGCTCGAACTACGCGAAATGCTCTGAGATCCTATACTTCGAACGTGACGATGTACTCCGTTCAATGTTTTTCTTACCATGAGCTGAATTATTCCGATCTTTTGCTTCTTTCTACGATTCCATTCGTTCTAGTACCCACACTCCTTTTCACCTGTATCAGCCATCTATACTGCCTGATCTAGACTCGCACTTGCGCCTGAATCCTTGGCTTTCCCTAATTATCGAAGCTCTGCAGCCAGGCAATAGACGCTGTTTGGTTTGCTGAAAAGACATCTGGAGATGAGGGCCACATCTGGGTTTGTGATAGGGTCAGCGTTTCTGTTACAGAATGCTTTTGGCCAAAGTATGTCTCTTTCAACTCGGAATATCTGCAGAGAGGCTGACCTTTGATCAGCAGTCATCACACCAACCATCGTAATCACTACTCATGTATCGGCATGCACAGCTTCAAACACTGGAGGCTTGTTTGGCACGACTTCGGCAGCTTCAGATCTTTCTTTGTCCCAGAGTCTGAACCCATCAGGCTTTGTTCTTTCCTTCATTGCCGGCTCTGTAACTTTGGGAAGTTCTTCACCCTTAGGCTTGCCTTCAGCATCAGCTGCAACCTCATCGCTTGTAGCCTCGCCTCTGCCAGCATCGAGCATCTCGTCTGCAACACCGTCAGCTGTACCGGTCTGTGGACAGCCTTACTCTGAAGGCAATGGAACGGATTACCAGATTGCTTGTGGCCAGACCTATGGCGGAGACGTCATCACGCCCAGTCGTAAACGCCAGCAAAGCGCTCCTTCTTTCGAAGCATGTATTGCATCTTGTGCGGATCTGTCCGAATGTGTGGCGTCCGCCTTTCTTCTCGGCGAGTGTACTCTACTGTCAGCGATCGACAGTATCATCAACACTGAAGGAGCTGTGGCAGCTATCAGAGCCGACTATGTCGCTGTCCTGGCTGCTCTTGCAAGCCCCAGTACTGTCACTACAGCCACTGTCCCCGGGCCCACTGCTGGTACAGCAATAATAGGATACTCGTCAGCTATCGGTGAGCATTTGTCTCAGAGGATATCAGACAACGCGCCAGTTCCGACAAGCGACAATACAGTTGTTTACGTTACTCCGAATATGGCCACATCGACGAGCAGCAGTTCTGCCGCGGCCTTCTCGTCACAGATCTCCAACTACATCTCTCAACATCTCTCAGAAGACGCACCTCTACCTACCGGCCCTGATACTGTCGTATATATCACTAGTGCATCTTCTTCTGAGCCCTCAGCCAGTACGTCGAGTACCTCAATGACCCCCATATCTTCCGACTCGTCTACCTCTTCTTCACTCGATTTGCAGTCTACATCAGTGGTACTTTCTTCGCAGACTACAGCTTCAAGTGTCACTCCTTCAAGCAGCTTCGTTGCCACAAGCATGTATGTTTATCTTGATGCTCACCGTAGAAGATCAAACTGCTTACAGACAGGAGTGCTATTTCATCGTCCTCAAGCAGTCCAAATGCGGCTCTTTCATCGAGCTCAAGCCTTGGTAGTTCACCAATCTCGAGCATCTCATCCACAATTGCGTCGAGCAGCTCCGGCCCTATGGTCTCATCTACATCACCATCTTCGACTTCGTCGAGTTCAACCAATGCCGTATCAACCACATCAACAAGCTCTGTCATATCCACAGCGAGTCCAACGCCTTCGTCATCGTCGTCATCATCATCATCATCGTCGTCGTCCTTAATCCTCTCCAGTCCCAGCTCATCTAGCTCCCCAATGAGCTCCAGCTCGCCCTCCTCTTCTGTCGCTACTTCATCGCCAAGCACAAGCTCTGCAGTACCTGCAACACCCGCGCCTGTCCGTAACTTTGGCAAACGTGGGCTGTCTTACAACCAAGCCAATCTCACCATGCCTTTTTCTCTCAGCGGACAGGATAGCCAAGTTTCTTGGGCCTACGACTGGTTCTATGCACCATGCAGCGCTGCTGGTGTACAGAGTTGTGGCTTTAACCCAGCACTGGAATTTGTCCCTCTGCTCTACAACGACGATCCGAATCTTTTGTCTCAATGGCCCGCCGCAGCTCAGCTTGCCATCGACAATGGCTCCACCGCCCTCTTTTCGTTCAACGAACCCGACTTCTGTCAATCTGGCAGTGCCTGCATGAATGTGTCTACAGCAGTTTACTACCACCAACAATACATGCAACCTTTTGCCGGCAAAGCCCTGATTGGCGCTCCTGCTGTCACCAACTCTGGTGGCACTGATGCAGACCCTATGGGCTTACAGTATCTTCAATACTTCCTGGGCAATTGTACAGGCTGTACCATTGACTTTATCAATCTTCACTGGTACAGTAACAAGTATGCCGGTGCTTCCTACCTTGAATATTATGTCAACTCTGCCCGTGCTGTCGCTGCAGGACGGCCCATCTGGATTACTGAATTTGGCCTGGATAGTACGTATAGCTACACTGATGCCGAGCTACAAGCTTTCTTGCAAGAGGCTATGCCATGGTTGGATCAGCAGCCTGATGTAGCTAGATATGCTTATTTCATGGATGCACCCGGGATTTTGATTGACAGCGCTGGCGATGGAATCAGTGGAACAGGCATGGTGTACAACAATTTCACCAATAGCACGCTACAACCCAATCTATACACCTCATGAGAGGAAACGTATCTGGATCTTCTGGGATAGGTGTTTAGGGCTAGAGAACGTGGAGTCGAGGATCGTGTACCTTTTGTTTCTGATATGGTTAATGATAATTGTTTAACAGTCCTTATCTCAGAGTTCTTCCCATTGCTTTCTGCGCATTTTTTGTCCATTCGTCACTCAAACCGCTCGTCTCATCTCCAGCAACTACGACCACAGGTTCCTTCCCATCCTTTTCTCTTGGTACATGCCATTCCACTGTCCTTCTTTTTGAAAACTCTTCACCTCCCACAGTCATCCTTGATCATCTTCTATTGCCATTCTCGATTTGCTGGCTGACGATTGAACGTCAAGAATGGCCTGCTGATCCGAACATCTTCTCATCCCAAGGTTGAAAGTCGTCGCGATAATCTGCATGCCTCTTGGTGGCTCTTCTTGGGTTTCTTCGGACTGGGCTCGGAGATGCGATTTCTGCTTCTTCTTCATGTTTGGTTGTCACCATCTGGTTCAGCTCTCTGAGCGAGAATAGTCTTCTGCTTTTGCGAACCTTGTTGAAGGAGAGCGTGGTTTGTCTCAAGACTGGGAGCTTCTTGATCGGGCTAGGACTTCTTCCAGGCGACTCGCAGAGCTTTTCGATCATCATCTTTTGACGCTTGAAGTTGTTGTGTCTTTGTTCAACTGCTTTCTCTTGATTTGTTGAAGGCTCGGAAATGATGGACAAGCCAAACCTCTGGTACAGAGTCGCTTTTGCTTTCTCATGTTTCTTTCGTTGCAGCAGTCTCTTTCTCTTCGACTCGGTTCCCAAGACTAGCTTGCCAGGTGATCTGACGGGCTCATTGTAAGCTGTGTCAAGTTTTGGCTCCGACTCTTCATCCTGGTCGATGTCCATGATATCTTCAGTCTCGGTCTTCTCCCAGAGAACCTCGACTTCAGACTCAACCTCTTCCTCCTCTTCCAAGATGGATTCAAGCTCTGGCTCTAAGTCTTCTGTGATGCTTTCGTCGGTAGGCAGGCCGAACATCTCGGACAACATAGCTTGAATGAGATCAGTACCCTGTTGTACCAACGGCTCTGGCCGCCCCAGAACCATGCTGACGAGTCGACAATGGTTATGCAGGCACTCTTTGAGAAACTTGACTGTGTCGACCATCTTCTCATCATCTGCTTCTCTTTTCTTTTCGATCTTCTCAGCAGCAGTTCTTGCTCTGATGAGTGCTTTGACTGCGAGCCCTAAAGACTTCATTTGTTCTTTAGATTGTCTTTGGGCTTCGTTGACAGTGCGTAGATGGATTTCCATGTCTTTGAAAATGTCTTTCAAAGCATCTTTCGTCTCGTCCAAGCCTGAGAGTGGATTGAAAGTCCAGGAGTTCTCTGTGCTTGAGCTAACGTCGCCTGTACGTTTCTCAGAGCCTCATCCACATTCCGAAGGTTCTCATCCACATTTTTGAGCACCACCACCTCAGGGGTCGGCTCATTGTATTCGTTGTAGGTCTCCACTGCAGGGTGAAAGTCTCTCTCAGACCACTGTTGCCACTTCTCATTGGCCCACTCTTGGTCGACTTGGCCATCTCTGTCCAAGTATGGCTTGCGGTCTTGGCGGTACATGAAACGACTCGTCCACTCAACGGCACGAAAAGAGCCATCGGTATCCCGATGCCAGACCGTGGAACTATTCTTGCGGCTCTGTCGATGGTTGAGAACGTAGAGTTGCACGTCGAAGTGAGGGTTGCGTAGCTTGTATGGTCAGTTTTTGGTTGTCCCTGCAACGCAAGTGATGACTTGCACCTGGTTTGGTGCCACTCTGGGCTCGGTGGTGGCGCTCAAATCGATCTCCTCAATGGGTTTGCTTGGATGAGAGCTACGGGACATCTTGAGCGGCGCCTCAGACGTTTTCATTAGTTCGAGCCGTGTATGACAAGGTTGTGCTAGTGAAGAAAAGAGTGTGGATTTGAGGTTTGATAGGCTACTGAAAGAGGCGTATATGCGCAAAAGTGAGTGTCTAGCGGTTGAATGATCATATCAGTGGAAGCACAACCTTCACCAAGTCCTCTTCTGCTGCTCAGCAGCTATTCACTTTCTGTTGCTCTACCTCGTGATGTCTTTGTCAATGACCTTGAGCAGATCTCGTAGGGCATCATTCCAGGTCGCTGATTTCGTCATGCCAGAATCACGTAAGTCCGCAAGGTTCTGGCAAATCATTTGGACTGATCCTGCAGGCGGAGAGATTGCTTGAGCTGGTTCTGCGAGCGGAAGCGTCCGGGAGTCCAAGTCTTCTGGGTCCAGATCATCTCTGTTGGAGTTCAGTTGATTGGTAATCATAACGTTGCTGTGGCACTCGGACTGCTTCTAGCGCTCGTTGATCATCTTGTTGTGTTGAGCCATGTAACTCATCGCTCTCCAGAATTCTCGATAATGATCTTTTGGGTCCATGTTCACATATTCTCGACGATTGTAAGTGATGGCTGCTGCCACGGCGAAACGGTACACCATGCGCTTTTCGGCCATCGGGTAACGGTCATCTTCGATGTCGAGAGGATAGTATTCGCCCCGAGGAGTACATCTCCAGACAGTTGCTATGCCCTTTTTGTTGGCTAGAGAGTCTTGTTGGAGATTCAGTTCTTCCACGATGTTTGGAGCACTTCCTCGAAAATACTGTTCGCTGATGGTCAGAGTGAGCTCGACCAGAGATGGCTAGCGTGATACTGTACACTCACAGAAATGGGACGGTAGACAACACCATCATCGTAGTAGAATGTACCTTCATAAGTCTCAGAGATATTTCTGCCATTGTGCTCTGCGACTTCCATGTTGGCGGACTCCTCCCTGCTGGCGTGTTCATCCATGTCTGCGATTTCTGCTGGCAGAGGACTAAAAATGAGAACAATGGTTCGATTTGAGATGGGTGTGATATTGAAAATCTGTTTGGGGATGTTGATGCTGTGTTGTGGGCAAGGGAAAAGTTGTGGTTGAATGTTGGGCAAGTTCAAGCTGCCCACGTTTCGCGCTTTCCTAGGGTACCGCAAAACTTCGCAAGTAAAAAGATTTAGTGGGTGTAATGACGATTGAATTCTCATGACTGCTTTTGACGAAGAAGTCGCCCCCGTCTCTTTGTTTCAAGCTTTCTTTCCTTTTCAACTTCTGCACACACCATGTACTTTTCTCCACTCTTCCTTCACTCCACCGAATCTTGACCGAAGAAATCAACTGCAACGCCAAAGTCATGATAAGCTCGCGCCAGGGCGAGTTATACTCGTCGGCTGTGGAAGATATTACTCAGACTTGGAGCCAGGAGCGACACCATAGAAGAGCTTGGCGGTGATCTCGGGAGTCATGTTGACCTTTGCGGCAGCGACGACCTCCTTGATGACTCTATCGAAGCGCTTCTTGTACTGCTCGTCCAGAACGCCGGAGTAGTCTCTGAGAGCGACGAGTTCATCGACGATACCAACGACCATCTCTTCATGGCGCTTAGCCTTGTTGGCTCTGCGGGTAACAGTACCACGACGAGCAGCCTTCTGACGGTTAGCACCCTGGATGGTTTCTCTGCTGTACTTGGTCGAGTTGTAGGCGTGCAACTTGTCGTAGGCCTTCTGCTGCTCGGCATAGAAGTCCTCCATGTCTGCGTACATCTTGTTGTTGGCGGTGATGTTGTTGATGCTGTTCTGGCGAGCGACGTAACAGGCGTGAGGGTCATTGATCTGGTAGTTGTGGTAGCCGCATCTGTTGTCGCGTTCCCAGAAGGTAGTGTCATCGAAGTGAGACTGGCAGGCGTTCATGGCGCCGAGAAGGTTGAGTTCGGCATTCTGGTTGGCCTGGTAAAACATCAGCAAGAAAAAGGTGCAGTCACACTGTTTGATAGCTTACAGCCCACATCTCGCCCAGCTGAGCGTGTTCGGCCAGCTTAGCACGGTCAGGAGGAAGAATCTTGGTCTCGCTGGCAGGCTCCATGATGGCAGGGTCCACGTTGGTAGAGTCCATGCTGACAGACGTCTAGGTTCGAGGTTGATGTTGATGTAGGTCTGTGTGCGTTAAAGGAGAAAAGTCAAAAGCTGGCTGTATGAATTTGTTCGTTGTGAGGAAATGAGACGACGAGTTCCGTCGTGAAGTGGTGGTGAGTGAAACTGTCCTCGAGGCTATCACCTCGACTGAGCTATGCGATCTTGCTTGCTAGCTTCACTTTGGCCTCGCGACCAGATTTTCCGGGATCTCGGTCAAGGAGTCTCGAAAACAACCAAGTAAGTCTAGAAAACGAACAATCTGACCTGACTCCCTGTTTATTCCCCTTGACGCTCATGACATTTCAAGCTCAGACTTGCAAAGAGATCTCAGTACATAGCAAGTTGCTACAGCGAGTGAGTATGTTAGGCTCCAAGTGATTTGCAAGGTCGTTATTCAAGCTGTCACATGGAAAGAAAACACGATAGTCCAAGAATTGTGGTAGACAGAAGTTGAATAAGAGACCTCAGGGGTAAACATGGGCGATGAACCTCACCCTTGTAAGTTTGCCTGCGAGTCGATACCTTGTGGAATCACCAAACCGGATATCTCCTTCGATGGCCAGCCTGAGCCGACCACTCCTGCATTTGATCCGACGATCTTCATCTCAAAGAAGCAGGCTGTGACGTCCCATCATGTTCTCCCAGTAGTGTGGCCAGGCAATAACTGGAGCATTGCCGTGCTGTGTTGATTGCGCATTTGCTCCACAGCCTTTCAATCGACCTCCAAACCGTACTCCTTCTGAGCATCACCAGTCTCCTTGGGGACAACTTCATGACTGTATGGGAGACGTTGCTTGGGCTTGCTAAACCGGGTCAGTAGAGACGCAAAAGCGAGGTAGTATACTAACCTTTGTGCGATGAAGGTTCGCAAGTTTGCAGGTCAAAGCGAAGAAGAGAAACTGTGAAGTGCAAGAAGCAGCTGTGTGTGATGGGCGCCAGTCGGAGGACCGTCGCGCAGGATGGAGCCCGCGATTGGTTAGTCTTCAACGATGATGTCGTGCATCAACCCCGTTCACTGATCCGTAACGGTACAAGATCACTAGAAGCTCCCTACTAGATCAAAGGCTAGGTGCAGGAACGAGAATCGTCGTGGGCTGGTAAGGAGTCTCTTGAAAGTACTATCTTCAAGTGGCTCAGTACCTCAAGAACAGCAATGAGGTATACAGCATCTTGAACAGGAGTAGCTGTGACAAGCATGGTCCATGAGATACCCGATGCCCCTATCTGCGTATGTCTACATAACACTTCGCAACAGCCCGCTGATCAGGTTCGATTCTGCCACATTTCAGCTACACAACATGTAAGGAGCTTCTTTGAGAGTATATTAAAGACTTCCTACTGGACAACGAGCACCGGGTACGGTATCGCCAAAGTATCCAGGTATATCTCCAGCCAACCGAGCGTTCCATATCTGATTGCTAAAACACTTGGTATTTTTGAGAAGCTTAGTGTGTCCAGTGAGAGGCATGCTGAGCAGCTGCTTTCTCCGGAAAAGCAGTGGAATGGATTGATATCGTGTATTTCGATGGATAGTATAGAGCAGAGTGTTTGCCAGGAGAGCCTTTGTTCTATGAAAGAATGATGGTATTGAACAACTTTGTGTTATGATGCATGTTTGTGGGCTTGAATGACTACCAGGAGAGCTGATTACCAACCTTGTCTTATCTTTACCTCCTCCGCCAGTTCCTTCTTTCCAACCACCAAAGCGCTTCTTAGCTGGACGATTCCTTGGTCTTCTTTCTGGTCTCATGCTGTAATCGTCGATATCTTCCTCAGTGGTTCTATCGATCTGGCGATCCAGGTCTGTGAGCGAAGTGATCAGTTGATCAAACTCAGCTTGCTCAGCACCATTAGGGATCATTTTGTGTCCCATCTCAGATAGTCTGGAGACGATCTCGTCTCTTTCCTGCTTCAGATCGTTTCGGTACTTCTTGTCATCGGCCTTTTGCTTCTTTCTCTCGATACCCTTTTCATTTCGACTTTTCTTCTCGGGAGGTTGAATCAACTGGTCATCTTTGTGCTCTTGCTCATCTCTTCCCTTGCGCTTTCTGGGTACGGAGTTTGAAGCTGCCTTCGTATTGGCAGGAGCCTTGCTGAAAAGGGGCGGCAGCATCGAAAGTAGGAGTATATGGCAGGGTAAAGACAGGCTGGTGAGCAGGGTATGCCCGCTGGGCGGGTCGGTAGTAGTATCCCTGCTGATCGCGAGGGTCAAGGTATAGCTGTTGGGCGAATGCGTTGCTGGAAAGTAGCCAGATGAATAGTGACCTTGCTATGTTCATGTTGTCAGCTTGAGACCTGAGGTTAAAACCAAGAATTGGTTCAATGCATAATCTCCCTGTAGTGCTTGGAGACTTCGCACTCACGCTTGAGTTTGGTAGAAGGTCATTGATACATACACTGAAAGACTGAGTCTGCTGCTGGTCCCTGGCCTGGTACCCTGCCCCGTCCTGATCGATGTCAGTCTTTGGTCCGGCTCTCCCGCTACGGTAGCATAGGAGGCAATGTGTCCTCTGGAAGCATTCAGGAGTATAGCCATCTACCGACCGAATTCGACATGTTTGTTGGTTTCAATCAAGTCTGGGTGTGTTCAATGAACCTGTCTCTGCCGTTCACCTAACTGGGTTCTGAGCTCAGAGCAGTCCCAAATCCGTATGATGTCGCCGTCCTCGGTCAGCCAATCGTGAAGCACTATGCTGGTAGAACATACCGGCTTCAAAGCGCTGACCGCCTCGCTGCCTCGCTGAGGTAAGCGATCTGCGGCACCAACAGACTATATAAACCCCCTCGTCTTCCACTTCTTCCACTTCCTTTTCTTCGGACGCAGCAGATTTTTTGTGATGGCACTATCCTTCAATGACAGTGCTTACTTGCGCATCTGCAAGATCAATCCCTTCGCATGAAGGGACACACCTGGCTTTCAGAAACACTCTCTTCGGAGGTGGTTTTTTGCTGGGTGTGAACATTGCTTCATGCTTATACTGACTTCAATGATCTTTCCAAAATACTCTTCTCAGCTCATGTTTTATCAAGCAGGGGTACTAGCGCGCATGTCTTGTTTTATGGCATGCGCGTACGAGAACTGCGAGATCGATACTCGTATTTGCCAGTGCGAGTACACGCCTAGCGTTATGAGACGCATCTTTGAGTGCGTCTTGTTGCTGGGAGTGAACATTCCTTGTTTGTACTGTCTTGTATTCCAGATCTTGTTGTCAATGATATTCACCCAGCAGCAGTTGTCACGTTTGTAGGTCGATCCCTATACACAAGCGTTTGGGTATGGGCTGCAAGATCAAAATTCATGTTGTCCATGAGTACTCATCCAGCTTCCCAGATGACGAGCTCTGCGCGTTGTTTCTGCTGTGCGTGGACATTTTTCCAGATGTTTTGATACCTTGGTGCACTACAGACGTATGTAGATGTTTTTCGTGTGACACCATGGGGTTTTAAAGAACTTTGATCATTACCAATGTAGTTTATACAGCGATGAACTCAGAATGAAACAAATACTTTGACTCTGCTGCACCTACAGCCATATCGACCTTAGTGCTAGCTTTTAATCTAGGCAATGTTTGAAGTTTCGCTGAAGTCTGTTTAACTGTCTGAGAGAGTTGGGTCATTCGAATGATTGAGGATAACCGCACCGCGAGAGGAGACAAGACTTTCCAATGTTCGATCAGCTGATACAGCACGCCATGGGAGTCGAAACGGTCTTGCCATTACGCCATTCTGATGCAGAGCAGATACCGGGTCGAGTTTATGTGTTGAGGTTCTGAGCTTATGCATATGCGCACCACAATGTTTATCGTCTTTTGGAACGCTGGACTTCCGGCGTGGTTTGTGGACACACCAAGTCTAGTTCCTGGAGTTTGTTGGTGAACATATGCTGTAGGAGACCTTGAAATAAACTCGTTGGTAGCATATTGAGGATGTAGCACATCCGGTAATCCGGAGATCTTGGGGAAAGCGAAGGGGCCGACCGGGTAGTGTTGGAGCGCATGTGGTGGATATGCGGGCTGAATCGATGATCCAGTTGACAAGCCTTCGAAAACACCAAACACTCGACGAAGTTGAGTTGCGTGTGCTTTAAAGGCTACACGAGGCATCTGGACGGTATCAGATGGCGTGGGGGCAGCAGGAGCAGTCCGGATGTGCTAAATTGGGGCGGTAGCGGCCGTGACAACAGATGAGAAAGCGCAAGTCAGAGCAGTAGCGGCTTGAGGAGCGATCTGAGTGTGCTGAACAGGAGCAGGACTGGCTGTATGACCAGTGTAGAAGGTGACGTGCAGAGCAGTAGCGGCTTGAGGAGCAGTCTGGGTGTGCTGAATAGGAGCAGTGGAGGCTGTAACAATAGAGGAGAGAGACAAGATGGAGAGCGGTAGCGGCTTGAGGGGCATATTGGAGTTGCTGAAGAGGAGCAGTGCTAGTTGTACAAATCGTTGAAAAGGAAAGGACCGAAGTGGCTTCAGTTGCTGGCTTCGATGCCAATGAATGAGGTGGATGATCTGCCTGAGCAGCCGGAGCAAAAGGATGAGAGGTATCACTGGTAGAAGCGACATTGGATCAGCAGTTGCTCGCTCGACGCGGTATGATTAGTGGAAGCTCGCAGCAACATCCAAACGACTAATACCCCTTTGACCCCATGAGCTAGATCCGTAGCCTGCGCGACGCCACGCTTCGAAAGTACGGCGGCTGATCCAAGTGTCAATAGTACATAATGTATGTCTCCCGGGCAACTGAGTGGCTGCCTGAGAATTATTCGAACTTGTGGAACTTGGGAAAGGTTACGGCATCAAAATTATATCAATCAGGATCCGAGTAGTTAGCAGAAAGTCGAGACTGGTCATGTCTCTCTAACATTCGAGCGATCCCCTGAGCATGGTCCGAACTTGTGAAACTTGGGAAACGTTACGGCGTCGAAAGCACGACGATCGTATGAGTGCATTTAGCGCAAGATCGATCGGCATCCTTCGTTGCTCTCGTCCTGTTGAATATCCATAGAGTGTGTCGTTCGTGAAATGTTCAAGATCTTGAAGCATATCAAGCGCGGTGGGGGTAATTAGTGCGGCATCCAGACCAGCGCCTTCCTGTTTGATGATCTGGTCATCTTAATGAAGATGTGTTCATATGGTTTGTGCAATGCTCAGAATATGAAGCAGTCTGGTCGCATCCGATGTAGTTAGTGCAGCACTCAGATCGGCATCTTTCTTTCTGGCAACATTGCGCCATGTCATGTGGGAATATATGCAGATGTGTGCTTCGTGCAATGCCATGGTTTCAAATCACTCCGATCCAACTGACGTAGTCGTTGTGGCACCTACCTTTTACACTGACACGATCCCAGATTCTTTCCAGAGGGTGTATTTGTCGCCATCCTTTGTTGAGCTGATTTCAAGCAACTTGTGTCTCGCCTCACCTCTCCAGATGTTAGTGTAGGAGAGCGGAACATGTTGAGCTGGCCTTCAGATACATGCCTGACTTTGTAGAGGCGTCTTTTGAAGATGGCTGTGGCGTGATAGGATTTGGCGGACAAGGCGGGTTGGAGATAAAATGCAGTCTTTAACGAGGATGATGTTTGACGAGGTGAGGTCAAGATGCAAGAAGCTGTGCAAGCGTCGGCGTCGGTGATTGGGCTGCAGCTGCACGCCGCCGCAAAGCTGAGCCCGCACCTGCCCAAAAATCGTGAGATTCAGCAATCCAACTCGCGCGCCTATACCATGGCCATTGATGGACCAAAAGATATAGCAGAAAACAGCAAAAGCAATGATTCCGCCCGGGTTCGAACCGGGGACCGCCTGTGTGTTAGACAGAAGTGATAACCAACTACACCACAGAACCAATTGTTGAAGAAGTGTTGAATAAAATGCAATAACAAAATGCAGATGTGAGTGATGCCAAGACCAGGTCGCAAAGCAACCCCGCATCTGTGACAAACCAAAAATCGCATTCTTGAATTCATGAGTCACGGCGAAACCGGTGACATTAATACTACTGAGGTGTCGACGCATTGCGGTACCGGAGGATCATACTGCAACTCGTCCGTACTCAGCAGTAGTCATGGCATGGCCAGGCAGTGCTGACTTCTCGGGTCTCCATCAATCACCGACATCGACACCCTTCAGTGAAGGCGTGCCGCAGCCGCTGCACCAGGTCCAACAGCAGCAGCAACAACAGCAACAGCAGCTCACACCCACATCGTCGACGACAGCAGGCCCACCGAGGAAGAGGAAGAAGAGTGAGATACAAGATGATCACAGTCCACAGGCAGACCCGTCAGCAGGCCTGGCAAAGGCACATCCTGTGAAGCGGGCGTGTAACCAGTGCCGACAGCAGAAGGTCAGACTCTACACGCGACTCGACGCGTCTGGTTAGAGGCACTGACAAGAAGAACAGCTACGATGCAACATCCAGACTGAACCGGAGTTCCAGCCGTGCGGAAGATGCATCAAACACAACTTGACGTGCGCCATCGATCCAGGCTTCAAGCGACAGGAGAAGCGACAGCGACATGCCGAGATGGAGCGCGAGCTCGAGACGCTCAAGACCGAGAACGCAAACCTGCGCCTGCTTATAACACGAGGAGGTATATCCAATGGTTCAGACTCTACACAATCTACGACTTTCCCACCGCAACCACCCTACGTGACCGCGAACAATCCCTTCCATGGTCCCAACGAAGCAGCCGCTTCACGATCATTACTCGACCTGGCACAAGGCGGCATCGACTACCCAACACGCGAGCCGACGTTACACACTCTGGGAAGAGTTACTCTGACCGAGAACGAAGTCATGGACCTTGTCGGAATCTATTTTGCGCGCTACCATCCATACCTCCCCTTGCTGTCTCCTGACACGCCCTACACATCCTTCTTTGCAATGTCTCCTCTATTGCATTGGACTATCCTTACAATCGCCATGCGCCGCTATGAAGGCCGCCCTGGCCTCTTGCAAGAGCTCCGTCGTTCCTACACAGACCTGATGTGGTCTACAATTGCCACGGACCCGCAATCCTACCACATTGTCAAGGCCTTGGTTCTCATTTGCACATGGCCCATGCCTAGCAGTTCGACGTCTCACGATCCGAGCATGATGCTCTGTGGAACCATGGTTCAGCTCGCTATGCAGTTTGGTCTGCACCGTCCTTCGCATGCCCAAGACTTTTCACGCAATCGCATTGAGTTGCGTGAAGAGGATATTCAAGACCGCATGCATACTTGGGTTGCTGTCAACTTGATCGCGCAGAACACATCCACTGGTTATGGCATGCCCCAAATCTCGCGCTGGAACTGGTACACCCATGGTTTGCATCTCGATCGCATCTCTGGCGCCTTCCGCAATCGCATTCAGATTGAGAGATTTGTCGACAAGGTTACCCGTACATGCTACATCATGCAACGAGACGAGTTCGTTGCTGGCGACGAAGCTCAGCGCTTCCTTCTTATCGATACTCTTGGAAGAGAGTACGAAGAGCTCGAGACATCATTGCGTGCAAATCATGCCTCACACATTGATCTGCTTAATGCGCAAATTGCCTGCCTCCATCTCCGCCTGACAGCATTCTTTGGCTCTCCTTCAGCTCCCACGTACAAGTCTGACCTCTCAGCTTTGTACATCGCTGCGACAACACTACTCAAGTCCTTCTTGGCTCTTCCTCCTAATGTTGGAGCGCATACTCCTGGCGGCGAGCATCTCTCAGGACCTTTCCAATGCTTCGCGACCAATTACATGATGCAAATGCTCTTAGCAGCAGGCTTCACCCTGATGAAATTGCTCAACTCCTTCTTCGCCAACAAGGTTGATGTAACCAGCGGAAGAACACTCTTTTTACAAACAGTCGCCGCCCTTCGCAATCTCTCAGTCGCACCCAACGACCTCCCTCTACGCCTCGCAGAAGTCCTCGCTCAACTCTGGCAAGCCAATGGCGGAGGCTCAACAAACAAACTCTACCCCGACTCACCAAACTTCATCCAAGACCCCGAACAATCCCTCCAACTCAAGGTCCGCTGCAGAATGAGCATGAGTCTGCTCTACGATAGTGTGTGGAGATGGAAAGACCACGTCGGCGCCGGCGCATCCAAGAACCTCGATCGCGCTATCCAGCATCCTACTATCCCTACTGCTATCCCTAATGCCGAGACTAGTGATGCGCTACCACCGTCTACCATGGCGCCAGACCAGGATTTAACCCTCAGCGGTCTTGAGAACTGGGAGAATCTGAATTTTGCGGCCAATGCGCCGTTTGATTCTTTGGGGTGGGCGTTGGATGGGTTCTTGGATATGCCTGAAGGTTTTATGGCTTAAGAGAAGGAAGTAAAAGTTCTTGAGGGTTTAATGGTGTCAAATCGAGGGTTGGTCTTTTTGTTTTTTCTTATGCGGAGGTGAGGTGTTCTTTTTTTTTCTCGAGCAGTGGCGGCTTGTTTCTGTTCCTTGCTTCAACAGCTTCTGTTCTGTTATTGTTGCGGTCCTTGATGAAATGGTGGATGATGATGGATGAGATGAGGGGAGGGGAGGGAGAAGATATACACAGATGAATTCACGATCAACTTTTGCAATTCTCACGAGATCCTGAACACAAATAATAGTAGTTGAATGTCTATTTCTGAGTTATAAATTCTGGGTGATAGTGGTACAAGAAAAAACAAAGAATAGCAAAAGACTTGAGCCCGAAAGGAGGGGGTATCTCACCAGGCAAACCCACGAAACAAAAACGCCAGCCAGACATGCATGTCCACGTTATCTTTTCCCAACCAATGACGCCTTTTTCCTCATCTACATGGGCAGGTTTCTCATCGGAGTTCTCCACGTGTACCAGTGCCTCTCTCGCGTCTGCGTCTCTCGCGTTCACCTCTGCCGCTTTCGGCAGCACGATCTGCTTCCATCTCGTCGTCGACCTGTCTTCTTGCAGCATCCATCTGTGCTCGGCTGGGCAGACGATCCATGACAACACTGGGTGCGTGCTGAATATATCTCAACTCTTCGTGGCAATGTTCGACCAGTAGATCCAACTCCTTTTGGGTAACGTAGTTTTTGTGGAAGCCGGCGAGTTCGGGATATAGTCGACCATCACCGTGCTCCCTGCCCATGAAGGCTTGGGGACGAGGAACAATGTGCATGGGTAGTTCTTCGTTGAGGGTTGCGCCAACTGCGAGCGCGGTTTCGTGGGTCCAAGCGCGAGCGACATTGCGAGCTGTGTAACCACCACCACCAAGAATAAGAAGAGGCACACCAGCTTTCTTGACAAACGCTAGGCACTCGCCGTGAGCGCGGATGTTGAGATTGAATTGACCAAGACGATCTCCACCAAGCGAGTCAGCACCGCACTGAAGGACAATGGCCTGAGGTCGGAAGTGCTCAAGTGTGCGACCAGTGATAGACTCGAAGAGGTGCAAGAATTGGTCGTCGTCGATTCCCTTGGGAATAGGAACGTTTAGAGCAAAGTGGTTGCCGACGCTATTTTCGTTTCCGTTACTGTTCAGAGCGCCAGTACCCGGGAAGAAAAGATGTTTCTCCTTGGAATCCTCGTCGATGATACCGTAGCGATGGAAAGAGAGCGTCATGACTCTGTCGCTGCTTGCGAATGCTTCCTCGACACCATCACCGTGATGAACGTCGATATCAATGTAGAGAACACGTTGGTGACATTTTAGTAATTCCAGAATTGCCAGGACAATGTCGTTGATATAGCAGAAGCCCGAAGCTTCAGATTTGTGAGCGTGATGGAGACCACCAGACCAGTTGATGGCGATATCAGATTGGTTGTTTGTCAAAGCCGAGACGGCCTCCATGGTGGCACCAGTATATAGGAAGAGATACTCTTGCATGCCATCAAAAACAGGACAATCAGCACCGGGCGATGGAGATAGATTGAAGGGGCCCAGCCTAACGACATCTCCAGGATAACCCTGCGGGATGCGATCCTCATAGATCTGAGATAGTTCTTGGAAGGTTTGGGGAGAGACTTTTGAGAGGAAATCGACATAGTCTGAATCGTGGAAAGCAGCGACAGTGTCTTTGCTTGCGGGAAGAGCATCGTAGTTGTCCATGGCAAACTGCAAACCATAGCCCATGACAAGATGCTTGGTCAGAGTCAAGCGCCAGGGCTTCATGGGATGTGTGCGACCGAAGTGCATATTCTCGACGCGACGGTTGTAGTGGTATGAGACAGTGTAGCCTTGAGGACGCTCGATGCCATTCTCTTCAACTTGCTGCATGATCTTGTCACGCAAAGTCCTCTGTCTTTCGGCGTGTTCCTCCTCGCTATCGTTCAAGGGTGGTGTGGGTGGAGCTCCTGTGGGGTGTGACTGGCCATTCTGTCGTCGTGAGGGGTCCCATTGCTGCACTATGGCATCGCGCGTGTTCTGGCGAGGGATACCATTGCTCTGCCGTGCTGACATGGTGGCGGCTCTGAGTGGAAGCCTTCTTCTGTGGTTTTGGACCAGGTAGTTGTGGTTGGCTGGCGCGACTCTAAGCGGCAGTCTGATGGGTACTCTGGCTGGGGGAGTTCGGGGAGGATTGTGATTGCGGTCGTCTCTTAGGTGATAGGTCCGAGTATCATTATATTCGTCGTCGTCGCGTGAGTAGTCGCTGTCGTCTAGGGAGCTGTCGACATGGTCATCGTCATCTCCATGGCTGTCGTCAGACAGAGAGTCTTGGTCGTCGAGGGCATGGTGTGGAGCATCTCGAACCTCCAAATCGTCGTCCCCACACTCACGAGACTGCTCGGCGATGCGCAGCTGGGCTTGGCGCGCCGCTGCTCGCATCCTGTCGCTTCGACCTTTGATGCTGTTTTGAAAATGCTGCTCAGATATATATCCAACGAGTTAATCCAGTTCAATCCGTGTGTGAGAAGTTGAAGTAATTCCGTACGCTAAACACGTCCTGGAAACATCTGTTTGTTGTCCTTCGTCCTTTCACTTTTTGTCCCGTTTGTGAAATCGCGACTTCTTCCATCCTCACTCTTCTTCACCCACAACACATCAAAGAACCTCATTTTGTACTCAGAACACAATCAAAATGGCAGCAATCGGTACAGACGATGCTGCCACTGTCCTCGATCAATTTTGCCACGATGGTAATGATGAATTTTGCTTGCCCCTTGATGCATCGCAAACTGACTGCTTTTTCAGTCGCGAACTTGCCTGCCGAGATAGCACATTTACTGGAAGAAATCCAGGCCAAAGACCAACACATCCAAGAATTTCGCGACGTCATCAATACGCGCGACAAATCTATTCAAAACTTCGTCAGAGCCCAGGGCGGTCATGTCAAGAATCCAAAGGAAGAAGGCCTCACCAAAGTCATCATGGCAAACTTTGATCGTATCGAAATTCTACAAGCTGAGAAGCTGGGCTTGAGTGAGAAGGCCATGAGACTGGTATGCTGAAATCCACCAATCTTTTGACCTTCACTGAATACTAATTTTTTCAGCTTGATCGTAACGTTAGAAAATTCGACGTCAAGCTACGCGATCTTGTCAACAGTGAACAGATGCCTCCGGATCCGACATTGCCATCTCTGCTGCAGCCCGAAGCTGGAAGCCTTGCTACCACCAACACTCCATCCGCCGCTGCCGCCATCAACTCGGCTCAGTCTGGTGGCGCGCCTAATGTTGCCAATGCTGCCATTGCCCGCTTGCATGCTGTCAACCAACGAACATCATCACCACTAAATGCCCAAAACGCCTTACTCAACCAAGCACATCTGAACAGCCCATCGGCAAGATCCCAACGGGAAAGTAGTGCTGATGCCTCAAAACGCCGTCGCTTGAATACTTCCATGTCTGGCACCGTTCCCACTACTGCTTCATCTCTCAGACAGTCATCACTTGGTCCGTCTTCTGGTACCCCAAAAGCCGGCACTCCTATCCCAAGTTCTAGTCGTGCTGGATCTGCTCAACCTAACAAGAAAGCACCTCACAACAAGAAGATCGCGCCACACCAAGCATCTGCCCCTGGTTCTAACAGAAAGCGCATTCGGTCTGGCAACGCAGCTCTGAAGAAAGGAGACCGCAAGCGTCACCTCACATCACCAACTCCTTCCTCTTCACGGGGTAGTGTTAGTCCGACGCCATCAACCTTGCCTCTTGGAACAGATGGTACTGTAGAATCACGTTCACGGTTACGCGGCACCCGGGCAGCCTCTGCAGCATCTGACGAGGAAGGAGAGGACGCCGAACCTGATGCTGAAGGAGAAGAGGATGACACTCAAGTCTATTGTGTCTGCCAACGCGTATCGTTTGGTGATATGGTAGCCTGCGACAACGATGACTGTCCACACCAATGGTTCCATTGGGGTTGTGTCGACCTCAAAGCAGAACCGAAGGGCGAATGGCTGTGTCCACATTGTCGCGAGCTTCCTCGCAGCAAAATCGTCAAGACGTCGGACAAATAATCCTCAAGCTTCAGGGAAGTCCAAGACTTCCAAATCAGATACCATATAATACACAACATGACTCTGATGACCAATCTTGAGATTTTTCTGGTCAACGAAAAACTGCCCCTGGAACATTTTCTACGTCGAGTTCGCATTCATTTTCAAGAGGCCGATATATTATTGTAGCCGATATAGGGTTGTTTCCTGCTTACAACACAGAGATGTTGTCATGCCGTATCGCTCCGAACGCGACTACCTAATCCTCAATCGTAGATTTACGACAGTTGGCAACGGTGTAAGACCCTTTGGGTCATTCTCGTTGTTGACTCATGTAGACGTTGCCAACACCATGTGTATGATTATAGAAGCAGCGTGAGGCACTAGGGCTTGTCAAACTCGGGATTTGCACTGTCAACAAATTCTATTCTGCAAAGGAGAACCAGCATAAGAGTCATGATAGCATAAAATCCTTAAAGGCAGTTGTAGAACTAGGTAATGGCTAGATTTAGTCTTATAAGAAAGCGAGTGCTGTTTGTTGTGCTGTGTTCAAGGTTTGCACAATGCGAGTCGTCGTCGTCGTTAATTATGCGATCCCGATCCGAAAGCCTAGATTTAAATGAAGTGCCGAGCCTGAACGGCCTCAAAACTGATACCATCGAGAGGCACGTCCGTTTCACTACTTCCCTGTTTGTGACGGAAGCGCACTCGAACATCGTCCACCAACCGGACAGATACTTCCCGTATCTTCCTCTCCTTCCCTCGCCAACCTGCAATCATGCATACCGCTAGTCCGGCGGAGAAGCGCCCCGCCTTGGATCAGAAGCACACGCGACAGGGAATACTATTTAAGACGCATACTGGAGACCCACATTTGGACAAACATTTAGAACACATCAGAAAAGTATCATGGGCTTCGACATCTCTCGGACCAATGGAGTCATGGCCTCAAGACCTCCTACAACTCTGCCACGTCTCCATGCTGGATCCACAACCACGTCTTCTCATTCTTGGATCTGAACGCGTGCTATTTTATAATGGGCCCTACGCTAAGATGTGCGGCGACAAGCATCCAGGCATCCTTGGACAGCCCATAGTCGAAGCTTGGGGCGATGTGGCGGCGTACGCTGTTGACGTACCTTTGGCCACTGCGGAAGCTACGGGACGAGGGGTTGACCTATATGATCAATCACTGGTATATGAGCGAAATGGCTTCCTCGAAGAAGTCTTTCTATCTTGGACAGTCATACCGTTGCTAGGATCAACTCCGGGCTTCTATGTAACGTTAATTGATGTGACAGAGACAAAATTGCAAGAGAACAGGCGAGCTGTTCTCCGAGCACTTAACGCTGCTTGGGATGTCGTCGAGGATCCTCGCGAGTTTTGGCAGAGTATTCCCAGAGTTTCGGCCCTGGATCCGTCTCTTTTTCCTTTCGCGTTTCTCTATGCTGCAGAGCCTAGTGAGGATTCAGAGAGCTCAATCGACACTTCTCCGGATCCGACTTACGAAATGCGGTTTAAGCTTGCAGGATCTACTGGCGACACGACTATCACTGCTAGGTTGCCAGAAGAGCTAAGATCCGATCACTTCGCCTTGTTATCGAAATCTACAGACCCTACACTGGTTCGACAGAATGAGGCTGCCAGACCGACTTGGCCATGTTTGAAACAAGATTGCATCCTGGTTCCAATACATTCCAATCGATCAGAAAAGGTCATTGCCTATCTGTTCCTTGGGACTAATCCAAAACGACCTTACAATGAGAATTACCAAGAATGGATGCATGAATTCTCCAGATGTCTAAATAACGCTGCAACGAATGTTCTTTTGGCCGAGGAAGAGAAGCGCAAGCAACACTACCGAGCAATACAGGTTGCCAGAGAACAACAACGTCTAGCAACCGCACTAGCCATTCGCGACAGAGAGGCTTTAGCGGTGACAGATCAATACCAACGCATACTCCAGGTTGTGGATATGGCGAATGTTGGTATCTTCGAGTACGACCTTGAAGGTCGGCTAATATACGCCAATGATGCTTACAAAGCTATGGCTCATTGTCCGTCCGAGATGATGCATGCGGATAAGCTAGTATTCCTTGACTTGACATTCCCGGAAGATGCTGAATACCTCATGTCGAAATGGAGTTGCGCGGCTCGTGGTTTACCTTGTACATTTGAGATGAGATTCAGGACTCCAGAGGGCCACGGTATCTGGATTCTTGCAGCTGTGATACCAGTTTTTGAGAATGGTGTCGTCACAAGTGTATCTGGCTGCACCACAAACATCCACGATACCAAGTTGAGGGAAACAGAATCTGTACAGCGATTGCAAGCACTTGAAAGAGCAAAGACATGGGAACGACGCTTCGCGAATTTCGCTGAAATGGCTCCTATCGCCATCTACTTCGGATCACAGCGCCACCATGAGTTTTCGTATTGCAATCGGGCCTGGTTTGAAATGACTGGACATCCTGTCGTACCTTTCGATCAAATTGACTGGGCGAGCACAGTCTATGAGGAGGATATCGAGCTTGTCAGAAACAATTGGACTCGAGTTTTCAGCACCCAAGCCCCCACGACCGTACAATACAGACTTAGACGCATCTGGGCTGATGGAAATGGAGTGGCCATTGGTCCAGTATGGGTCACTGCATCTGCGTTGCCCGAGTACAATGAAGATGGATCTATCAAGGGTATCATTGGTACTATGCTAGACATCTCGGCATTGAAGTTTGCAGAGACGGTACAACAGATGAAGGTCCAGGAAGCCTTGGAAGCCAAACGACAATCTTCGAACTTTATCGACATGACATCACAGTAAGTACAGATTCGATATATTTGGTGAACGCTGCTAACGTTTTACTTCTAGTGAGGTATGTTCGCAAGAACTGTGTAAGCGTTGGTGAAGACGCTGACTCTTGTGCAGATTAGAAACCCCCTCGGTGCAGTCTTCCATTGTTCTGACGCCACTCAAGAAACTCTGGCGGACATGACGGTCCTCGCGAACAAACTGGCTTCTACCACCGAGTCAAAGATTGGCGAACAATTGCGTGAGCTCATCGCGAGCGGTGTTGACTCTGTCAGCACAATCATTTCCTGCTCGCAACATCAGAAGAGGTGCGCACATACAATGGAAGTCCCGCTTGTTGTGGATCATGCTAACTTTGTTTGTAGGATTGTCGACGATATCCTTGTGCTCTCCAAACTTGACTCGAATCTCCTGCAAATCTCACCTTCGACTGTCAGGGCATCGACCCTATTACATGATGTGGAAAAAATGTTCGAGGCCGAAGCCCAACGAAGCGACGTACAGCTCGAAACTAGGGCCCACGCCTCGCTCGAACAGATGGAAGTCAACTGGGTACTACTGGATCCAGGACGAGTCCAACAAGTCCTCATCAACCTTATAACCAACGCAATCAAATTCTGCAAGAAGAAGAGCCAAAGAAAAGTCACCATACGCGTTGGCGCATCCAAGATACGACCGTCGGAAAACGTCCTTCCCGATATTGATTTTGTGGTCGCACACTCGTTGCATGATTCCGTGTACGACGATCCGAAGTTTGAGTCTCAGAGCTTCTACCTCTGGTTCAGTGTAGAGGATACTGGACGCGGTATGTCTGCAGACGAAAAGAGCCGTATCTTTGCTCGCTTTACCCAAGGCTCTCCTCGTACGGAATCGGAGTATGGAGGTTCGGGACTGGGTCTCTTCATCTCGCGTGAGCTGGCAGAACTTCAAGGCGGAGAAATAGGTAAGCTCTGTTTCATCTCAGTTGCCATCAAGCATTCGCTAACGAATGGCTCTCTACAGGCGTGGCCAGTGAACTCCACGTCGGCAGCACATTTGCCTTTTTCATCAAGACCAGACACACAGAAGCCCCCGTGATCGCAAGCTTACAAAACCTAACCCTGCAACAAAAACGCCAAACAGACCCAACACACGCAACAAAAAAATCAGAAATCAACATCTTGGTCGTAGAAGACAACGCCGTAAACCAAAAACTGCTCCGTCAACAACTCTCCAAACACGGCTTTACAGTAACAACAGCAGACAACGGTGTCGACTGCCTCTCCCACATCCAAAAAACCAAACACTGGCGAGCCAATGTTTCTACCTCTGCTCCTTCTGTAGAAGTTATCTTGATGGATATAGAAATGCCGTTGATGGATGGCTTACAAGCCACTAGAGAAATCCGCAAGTTCGAAAAGGAGGGAAAGTTGACGGGTCATGTGCCTATTATTGCGGTGAGTGCGAATGCGAGACAGGAACAGAGGGATTTGGCTATGGATGCAGGTATGGATGATAGTATTTCCAAGCCATTTAGGATTGCGGAGTTGGTGCCGAAGATTGAAAGGTTGGCTGGTTGGACTTGAGGGAATAGATAAAGGGAGTGGCGTTTGCATGTGGTGGAGTTTACATTGGTGGGTTTTGGGCTTGTGGGTTTGGTTGGGTAGGAAGCATTGGACGGGATGATACCGTGATGATTTTGGGGGAGCAAGGGTCGATATATACTGGAAGACTTCTTCTGGTCATGTTCTTGATTTAGAGGCTTATAACGGGTGTACATAGATGGAGACTGTACGGGAGGATGTCATGGATGTGTTTTGAGATGGAACGAATTTGATCGTCTTGATATCGCCTGTGCTGCAGCTTGTTTATCTGGGCGAATGAGCGCCGACTCTTGTATTACGAATCTAGGCTATTCTCCTCCAGGCTCGTGATAGTTTGTGTTGATTAAGAGCAGATGCGGCGAGCGTCGTTGCTCTAGCCACGCAATCTTCTGGTGCAATTGAGGTGGCCACCGATATGCCTCGTACCAGGTATCGTGTGGATAAGACGCTTTTGTCTGGCGATTTATCCGTACCGTGGCGTGTCGAGGATGGTCTGGTATTTCTTTTCGTGTTTCGAACAACAAATGCCGGAGTTTCAACACGGTAGTGAGAATGGTGTCGCAGTGCATCATATTCAGGTCACGGTCTTTTGCAGCAAAGCGTTGCCGTGCTGGCGAACAATAGCGTCGAGGGTGTTTCTGATTTGCTTGCAGCCGTCGACACCAACAGCAATCATGGCCTCAAGACGAGTAAGCTGGACTCTGGTCTCCATCATGAGAACGCTGATCTTGTCGTCGGTGCCCAGAGTTGCGACGGTCAGGAAAGGCAGCTCCTGCTCTTCCAAGCCATTCAGATCGAGTAGAGGGTCGGCTTGCTCGTCGTTTGAAGCGTATGATGCAGTGCTGCCAGCTGTGCAGGCCGAGATGTAGTCGGTCATGGGAATACCAGCATCAATAAGGGCGAGAGTCGAGGCATTGATGCAAGCAGCTAGCAAGGAGCCGTCCTGAGAGAGGATGTGCAAGTTGATGGTGATTGTGCTGTGAGGGTACAGTTGTGTTGACAGAGTGTCAGCAAAGGCTGAGGCGATTGTGTGCTGCATCTCGCTCGTGCGCCTGTAGGTAACAAGGTCAGCATGCCGTCGCATAGCAGTCTAGGCAAGTGCAACTTACTTGTCACCTCTTCCACGTCTCTTGCGCTCGACACCGCTGAAGCCAGCCAGACCAATCTCGACGTCAATCTTTGCTTCAGCATTGCCGGTACCTCCTGAGCGTCGCGATTCTGTCGGACCAGTGACTGTGCAAATGACCTTTGTATTGCCCATCTCGAGGTAGCTGGAACCGTCGGCGGCGGCCTGTGTCGACATTTGTCCGTGGCATCGTCGCAATTCGTTCCATCTTCTTCCGTCCAGGCGCAGGTGCGCAAGAGTGTATGACGATGTGTCCAATGGCATTGTTGCGTTTGTGTGTATGTGATTTGGCAATGCGACAGCTCTCTCAGCTAATAATTAATCTTTCCTTTTTTGTCGTCATTGTCCCAATCCACTTCACGGTTGAACCTCGGCAGGTCGCGTCTCCCGCGCTTCTTTGGTGTTTCGGCTGGATGGTGCCTTAGGTCTTTGTCCAACTCGTTCCTTCTAACACTTTCACGAATTGACGAGACATGTTGACATGATGTTGACGCGATTCTGCTGTGTTCCAACACCAATCAAACAGCATATACCTCCCTGAAACGATTCCTCACCTCTTCCTCCACTTCCATCACCATGGCTTCATACAAGAGCGCCACTCGCTCTCACATGCGTGATCATCGAATCGATCGTCAGATTGAAATCATGGACGAAGGAGAAGCCGGTGATCTTAGTGACCTTGATATCGTCAAACACACTGCCAAACAAGTCAATCTGCTCGACACTTTCCAGCAGAGATCCGATGGCACAGATAGCGATCTTCTAAGTACCGACGACTCTAACAATGCCCGTCGAAAACGTCCGAGAGATGATGATGGCGAGCGCGTTACCTTCGATGACGAAGATGCCGACGAAGCTTACAAGAAATTCAAATCTCGCAAGTCCGATCAACGCAAAGCTACCGCTGCTCGTACCAAAAAGGCAAAGGCAAAGGCCAACGCCATCGTTGGCAAGAAGCAGAGAGCTCTCCTTGATACAAGACAGCCCATCCAACGCAAGTTCAAGAACGACACCTACGGCACAGACTCTGAGGAAGAGCCACCCGAAGACAACCTACCTGAATTCTTGCGAGCTCGAAAGTCCAAATGGAACCAAGATCGTGCCAAACTAGGAGAAGCCATTCTCTCAGTTCCTCCTGACTATGATGGAGTCTACTTCAGCGACGATGAGAGACTAGAAGAGCTACAGGAACGACCTGTCCTGCGCAATGCCGAAACCTCTCAAGATTACAAGGATATCGAGATGCAAAAGTCGGACGGCATCCTCCCAGCCCCTATTGCTCAGTGGCTACGGGATTACCAGATTGACGGAGTCAGATTCCTGCATGAGCTCTTCGTGTTCCAAGAGGGTGGCATCCTTGGCGACGACATGGGCTTGGGCAAGACCATCCAGGTCATTGCATTCCTGACAGCTGCCTTCGGAAAGACTGGGGATGAGCGAGACTATAAGCGTATGCGCAAGATGCGACGTAGCAAACGTTGGTATCCTCGAATCTTGCTCATCTGTCCTGGATCTTTGATGGACAACTGGAAGTCCGAGTTCGACCGCTGGGGTTTCTGGCACTATGACACCTATCATGGAAGCAATGCAAGTCGTTCAGCCGTGCTCTCTGCAGCAAGGGCAGGTCGCCTCGAGATCATGATCACAACCTACACCACCTATCGCAATCATCGTGGCGAGATCAACATGGTTGAGTGGGATTGTGTCATTGCGGATGAATGTCACACGATCAAGGAGCGAAGTTCCGAGATCAGCAAGGCCATGAACGAAGTCAATGCATTGTGTAGAATTGGCCTTACTGGTACTGCTGTACAAAACAAGTACGATGAGTTCTGGACTCTACTCAACTGGACCAATCCTGGAAAATTCGGAACCATGGCTGAATGGAGGAAGAGCGTCAGTGGCCCGCTCAAGATTGGACAATCACATGACACTACGTTCGCGCAGCTGGCCGTGTGCAGACGTGTTGCTGACAAGCTGGTGAAAAACCTGCTACCGCCACACTTCAGACGTCGAATGAAGTCTCTGATCACACATCAATTGCCAAAGAAGACTGATCGTGTAGTCTTCTGTCCGTTATCAGACGCCCAATCAGAAGCATACATGAACCTTGTGGACAGTGACAAGATTGACTACATTCGACGTTCCTCGGACCCTTGTGACTGCTCATCTGGCAAGAAGCGAGGTTGGTGCTGCTACATGGAGATTCCTGGTCGTGGTAAGTGGCAGCATCACGTCTTCCCTATGCTTATGACACTGCAAAAGCTAGCAAACCATCTCGCCCTTCTCTGTCCTCAGAGCAAGGACTCTGAAGAAATGCAACACAAGGAGCTGGAGAACTTGCAATTAGCCTTGCCTGATACTTGGCTTGAGATGTATCACAACCGTGATCAGATCACCAACTACGCCAATGCAGATTTCTGTGGCAAGTGGAAAGTGCTCCGAAAGCTGTTGAAGTTCTGGCACTCAAACGGCGACAAGGTTCTCGTTTTCAGTTACTCTGTCCGTCTGCTCAGGATGCTGCAGATGCTTTTCAAATCAACTACAAGCTACAATGTCTCTTACCTTGATGGCAGCATGAAGTACGAAGAGCGTACTCAGACAGTCGACGACTTCAATGCCAACGAAACCCAGTTCGTCTTCCTCATCAGCACGAAAGCTGGCGGTGTGGGTTTGAACATTACGTCTGCGAACAAGGTTGTCATCTTCGACCCCAACTGGAACCCAAGTTGGGATCTCCAAGCTCAAGATCGCGCCTACCGCATTGGTCAGACTCGTGACGTTGAAGTCTTCCGTCTGGTTTCTGCCGGCACTGTCGAAGAAATTGTCTACGCTCGTCAGATCTACAAGCAGCAGCAAGCCAATATCGCCTACAATGCATCCACCGAGCGTCGCTACTTCCGTGGTGTCCAGGATACAGCAGACAAGAAAGGTGAAATCTTTGGTCTTCTGAACCTCTTTAGCTACGAAGGTGAAAATTTGGTCCTCCGCGACATTGTCAACAAGACAAACATTGCCGAGTCCAAGGCTGGTGTCAGTGTTGTCGGCTTGGATACGTCTCAAGATTCTGACGGCGATGATGACGATAACCTCATGGATCGAGAGGATGCTGCAATGTTTCAACTCGCAGCCGAGATCACTGGCGAAGGCGGCAAAAAGAAGAAACATGATGGCGAACAAGATTCGGAAACCAAGAGGCAAGCCCGCGCTATACAGGCCATCCTCAACATGGCAGGTGTGGAGTACACGCATGACAACAACGACGTAGTCGGATCTTCAAAGATGGAAGCTCAACTTTCCAAACGCGCGATGGCTGCAGGTACAGACTTCGACCTCTCCAACGAGTACGCATTCGAGAAGTCTCAAGATGCTAACATCAGCTTTGACGACGAGAGGAAGATCGCGTACAAGTACAAGCCACCAGAGTATGTGAGGAAGAGGCTGTTCTGCTCTATGGCAGAGTATTTTGGCTTTGCGGATGCGACGGAGTTTGCACTTGTGCTTGAGGGCTGGAGCGAGCAGAGGAAGACTGACTGTCTCAACAAGTTCTACAGGCACAGAAGGGAGATGCTCGAGCGTGAGGGCGCGGAAGAGGAAGGGGTCGAGGCAGGAGAGAAGTCTACTTACTTCAAATGAGCAACTCCCAGAATTGGAGGTGACTAGCTAGGCAATAAAGATCAGGAAGAGAGATGGCAGCAAGCAATGAGTTCCAATGTTTTGGTAATCAGGAAGCAATAAATTATTGATCGTGCCTACCGCTTGCCAGCCGCTCGTCTCCTTCCATTTAATGTCCTTCGTCCAGAATCCACCGCCATTCAGATGTGAAACAACCAGAGTGAGAAGCGTACTAACAGTAACACAGACGGATGGCTCGTCACCAAGGCACCATGGTCTCTTGAACTGGAATAGACGAATTGTGGCACGATCTCAAAGGAAACGCAAACATCCAAAGCCATTGGGTTGGACCGGTTTGAAAGCGAAAGTCGGTCAAAGTATGGAAATAGGGTAGAGTTCCCAGGGATCTGGAAGGATTGGATCCAAGATACGAACGATAGAAAAAGTCTGTTCTGTGCGAGGGAAACAAACACTCATCGAAACCCTTAAAACGATGGGCAAGTCGAGGGACCCCGATGTCGATGGCTCGAGGAGCCTAGTGGAAGCTGTGAAGAGACGAGACATCCGTTACTGGCAAGACGGAAGGTGAAGAAACACATGGACAGAAATGACAGACTTTACCGCATGGTATGAGAAGGAACGATACACGTATCTTTCCTTAAAGTCTAGGGATGACAGGGAGAGAAAGACAAGATCCAAACGATATGCAATCAAAAAAAACGTACATTTCGAAGCTGTGTGGGTATAGTCCTCGAAGACGAACAGTCAGAGATAACAATGGAAGAAAGCAGCAGAACAAACAACGCTAACAACGAACAAAGACGCCGAATTTTTGCAAATGTGGTCAAGAAGAGCCAAATGGATGTGGGCTACCGCACATCTTTATCTCGTACCGGCAGATCCTTTTCCTGGTCTGCGCGTTCAGAAGCGACAGCAGCAGCTTTGGCGTTCGTGTCTCTTTCCTTGCTTTCGTTGTGCACCTCTTCTGCCAGTTCTTCTTCAAAGGTGCTGTGTTCGTCTCCTTCCTCTTCTACGCCTTCAAGGTGTTCTCCCCATCCTTCAATTTCCGAAAGCAGACGCACATATTCTTCGGGAACCAAGCCTTGCTCGCCTGACTCAAGATCCATGGCTACCAGCCAGCCTTGTCCATGTCTGTAGCCCACCTGGATAATCTGGCCCTCGCGTAAAGCAAGCTCGTTGCTGTTTTCGGGAACAAAGTTGTATAGGGCTAGACTGGGTCCTGCAAAAGATTCGTCCAGCGAGGTTGATGTAGGACGGTGAGCGTGACCATCGTGAAGGTGGTGTAGAGGGCCACCTGGTGCATCAGCTGGGTCGCTGCTATCCGAGAAGGGGGGTTCGAGTGCTGAGAGGCGGGCGTGATGGCGGCTGGAGAGGCCTTCTGGTGAATGTGTGTAGCGGTGTGCTGGTAATGTGCTGCCAGTGCTTCTATTGTGATGGTTACTTTCATCTTCTGTGTCGTCCTCTTCCTCTTCATCGTCGTCTGGACCGGCAGCGAAGAAGCCTTGACTATCGAGGCCTGGTACTTGGTTGCGCGGCCCGCGTTTCGTGGTACTTCTGCCCCTAGGCTCTTCGTGGGCCGACTTGCTCTTTCTGTGGTTCTTTGCCAGTTTGCCGGAACTCGTGTGGTCGTCATCGGCGTCGTCGTCGAAACTTGTGGAGGGCAATTGATCGCCTGAAGTGAAATGAGCGCCGCCATCACCACCCCAAGGTCCTGCCCCCCAGCCGCGAGAATCCCAGCTACCGATAGGAGGATCACTAAGACGTCTGCTGGAGGAAAAGGCAGAAGTGTCGTCTGAGGCACGACTAGCAGGCTCTGGCGAGGGACCAAAATGGAGAGGGTGGAAATGAGGATAGGCAAAGTCCCGGACCAGAGCATAGGAGAGTGATGAAGGGAATATGGGAAAGACAGAGGATGTGGGTCTGGAGCGCTGTGATGTGTGACTGCGGGTCGACATGAGGCTGCGACGAAGACTCTGGCGGTTGTTGGTCTGAGTGGTATTGGCGTTGTTGGCCGAAGTGGTCGGGGCGGGGTTGTTGTTGTTGTTGGTGGAGGTAGTAGTGGCTAGTGTCGGAGATGTTGTGTCGGGTTGTAGCAGGTCGGACTGGGAGTGTGGTTGCTGCGGGAGCGCCTGCGCTTGTGCACTCATATTCGTGTCGGTAGACGACGACGACAAGACCTGGGTCGTCATTGTGTCCAAACAAGTCCCCTGCTCTTTTCACTAATTCTCCGAAGCCTTGGGATTGGCTTCAATGGCGTGGTGATGCTTTGACAAAGCTCTGGTCTGTTTTTGTTTTGAAGCGGGGCCGCAGTAAGAGGCCTCTTGGCCTGACAAGGTCGTATACAGTGCGTGCGTGCAGTTGAAATGTGTGGCAGGGAGGCGCGTGTCCAGCAACCGGACTTTCTCACAGTGACTGTCCCCGAGTACCTGACCCTTGAACCTTGGTGAACCTTCAAAAAGCCCCCCACGACGCAGGAGCGGAAAGAGAGAAGAGAGGGGGTAATACGTAAAAGACAAGACTCCAATCGGATGCAACCATGCAAGACGTGACAAGAAGGAGAGAAGGACGGTTGGCAGCACGATGCGCAGACCGTTAGGGATTCAAGAGGCTCGAATGGGAGGCTGCTTGTCGTTGTTGAAGACAGAGCAGCAGCAAAGCCAAAGCCAAAGCCAAAGCCAGAGCCAATGAACCACCGAGCGCCAAAAACCGTCAAGGACGGCCCAAAGACCAAAATAGCCCACCAAGCCCTGTCAAAAGACTCCGCATGGCAACAATTCGAACCTCGCCCACCGACCATGACTCTTCATATTTGCCATTGCCCATCCCGTGCTTCTTGTTGCCTTGACCCTCCATTCTGTCCATCTGCCACTGCACAGTCTACATCTGACTGCTGCTGCGCCAGCTCTTGCTCCTGCCTTGTCGCTTTGCCAAGAACTGCCCTTCTGTTTCACTTTCCCATACCAGTCACAAACTGAAAGCATATCATACATCCCTTGACCGTATCCTTGCATGTCATCTCTGTCTTTCTCAAACAGTGTCCCCTACTTGACTACTTGACACGTTTACATCAGATAAGACTGCATAACCACATCCTCGATATAGCAGTAGTCTGTACGAGCACACGCGTTTCATATCAGCACCATCTACGTCTCGTAAGCGAGTGTCAACTGCACTTCCGACCCCATGCATACAACCAAGAAAGGGACGAGGCCCAGTGCAATTCACCGCCTCTTATCATCTGATACTGGCCATTCGTCTACACGCCTCATGCAATACCTACATAAGCGTGCATCTGTTTCATCTCTATTCCGTGTCGAGATCTTGCACTGTTGGTCCACATGCTGCCAGTCGGCGTCCGTCATGACTTAACCCCATCTCTTCTAAGATGATGATGTGGACATGTTCAAGGCTGCACGTCACGCATCTGCTTCACGATATCAAGACTGCAGCCTCATCAAGGCAGCATGACGAAACATATTCAGGCCAGTAGGGTAAAATGTGAATAGACGTCAAGTGTGTTTTTTTGGTGAAAGTTTGTTTGCTTTTCTCATGAACCCATGCTTCCACTCTTTTGGTTTTCAAGAGCAGAACGGGTGATTGTTAAGAAAGAACATGCCGCACTGCCTGGAAAGGGTCTCGCAGTGCCCTGACATGTTGCTTCCTTCATCTTTTTGTCGATTCGACACAGCCCCCCTGCGCTCCTTTTCCTTTGACCGTGCAAATTCACATCAACGCCCAGAAAAAAATCGAGTGCAAAAGTCGTTCGTCGATGTCAGCTTAATCCCCAAACCGTGAAACATTGTCTAGTAGAACCCTCTTTTTGATTGATAGGAGAATTTACATGACAACACCAGAGTTGGAGGCGATACGCTAGAGCATGTGTTAGTCTTGTGTGTCCCCTGCGTAACCAGGTTGGAATATCTCTTACGGGCCAAAGCTCAGCAGCCTCCTTTCCGACGGGGCCAGTGATGGCGGAACCCTTCATCTCACCCTTGGGGTTGACGATGACACCAGCGTTGTCCTCGAAGTAGAGGAACATACCGTCGGCGCGTCTCCAGGGCTTTGACTGTCTGACGATAACGGCGGGCATGACCTTCTTGCGGAGCTCAGGCTTTCCCTTCTTGACGGTGGCCATAACCATGTCACCAACACCACCGGCGGGGAGACGGTTGAGGCGGGCACCGATACCCTTGACGGAGATGATGTAGAGGTTACGGGCGCCAGAGTTGTCGGCGCAGTTCATGACGGCACCGCTGTAGAGAAATTCGTGTTAGCCCCATGTTTCTATGTTTTTCCTTCTTCGGATTGTGCATGTTCGGGCATGTCGTGTGGTGATTGTTCGAGAGATTCAAGAAGCGTTCGGAGGACGATTGCAATAGCGTTCGGAAGGCATAGCGATGCGTTGACGATGGAGGAGGTGAAGGGTTTTCTTTTCGACGTACACAGGCAGACCCAAGGTCATTCTCAGCTTGTTACCGGAGGTGGAACCACGGCTGTAGAAGACAATCTCGTCAGCATTTCTTTACTCGTTTCGCAGTCGCCGTAGCTCGTTGCACACATACCCGCGACCCATTTTGACTGTTTATTAGTATGAACGGTGGGGAGTTGAAGGAGAGGGTGTCGCTTCGTTGCTGGTCGAATGAGTCTGCG